>CM055117.1:872750966-872985964 GCA_029206835.1 Rana muscosa
TGTGTTTTGGCTTGCAGACCAAAAAGGAATGCTTTCAGCGATAGGGAATTTCTGGGTGAATTTATTGACCGGGTAAGGGAGCTGCCCGCTCTGTGGGAGACCAAAAACCCCATTCACCGAAAAAAAGGTGTGAGGAAAGCAGCGCTGGAGAGGCTGCTCCCATTTGTGCAGACCAAGATACCCACAGCAACCACACAACAGGTGGACAGTAAAATTGGGAGCTTCAGAGGCACATACAGGACTGAGCGCTTTAGGGTCCTAAGTTCTCAGTGGTCAGGAGCAGCAGCAAAAGTTGTATATGTCCCGATTTTGTGGTACTACAGCAGGAAGTCCTTTCTGAATGACCACCTTGAGGCAAGGCCATCACTGTCCAGTCTTCCCCCCAGACTTCCATGGAGCCAACCTGAGCCTTCTCTGGAGCAAGAGGAGGCAGCCATCCTGGAAGAACCTGATTTGGACATCTGGAGCAAGATATAGTATTTTCAAAAAATGTATTGTGAGAAAATTAATGCAGCAAAAAAAAGATAATATGTGTAGCGCTACCCCCAGTTAAGAGAGCCGCTGGATTTTGTTTTCGGGCCCTGTGTGCAGCACCACCAACCCCCAGGCAATCTTACTCGACCCACTCTGGCACAGTTAGTCTAGGGTTATATCTGTATCACATTCAAAAGTATTGCAAGGGGTAATCTCTTAGCAGTAAGACAACACACTGAAGCTTGGGATTAAATATAACAGTTTACTCTTATATCAAAAGGGAGCATAGGCAGAATACAACACATGCAACTGGCTTGCAGAGCCCTGCAGAAATCAATACAGCACACAATAATGGCGCTGCACGGTACTTCACCACGCGTAGCTATTATGGTATGCGCGCCCTATGGCGCACTAAACAATCTCTTAACTCCCCACCCCGGTCAGGCCTGACATGGAGTAAATCTCAGTCACCTCTTATAGGGATTTCTTCGCATGCCAGCTTTCGGTGGTGCACTTGATGAATAGTACTTTGGAATCCACAACCAGGCAATAACTTGGAACACTATACTGGGGGGGGGGACACTTCAACTCTGTCCTGCTACCGGTCCCCCCGGGGAACAGCAAATAACGAAACTGTGGGCCTATGCAGTCTATAGGCCTGAACACGGCACAGTCTATTGGTCTATTGGCCTGGGCAGGTGCCCGCTTACCACTCCGGACGCAATCCCAGTCCGGAACGTCCACCCTGCTGTGTATCCGCACACAGCGTCTGCAACGATCGGGTCCCCGATCCAACTGATGTCCTCATTTCGACAAGTCAGATGCCACCCAGGCTCTGCAGTGGGGTGGAAGGCTCTTTGGAAGTTGCGCAAGGCCCAGGCTTCAGGCCTTGCACTGCAGCAGATCCGCACAGGAAGAAACTCTTGCTTGCAGCGCGGTGTCCAAAGAGGCCGAGCTCCGCCTCGCCTCCTCCTTAAATAACCCCTCCCATGAGTCTCTGCGGTGGCTAACTGCACTCTGGGTGCCGAACGGGGTTCTGGGTAACGTAGTCCCGGGGCCTTAAAGGAGACCCCGCTACACACTCCCCCCACTTAAACTCTTTGGTCCCCAAAGATAACATAAAATTAAATCACAGAACGTACAACATCAATCAAACTTTCGTATGATGTTGGCAGATGAAATTCCCACCAAAACCGAGGTGGTGAACTCCCCTGTCCACAGGTCACACTATCATTAGTGTCCTGCCTAACTGTGCCAGAGAGTGAGTTGGGGTTGCCTCCCACCAAATGAACAGTGGGAGGATCAGGGTCTTCCATACTCCTTCTGGCAGTAACCACAGTGTCTTCCGCACTTCTCCCCATCTGTGGGTAAGTTAACCTTCTGGGAGACTTTATGGCTCTTCGCTTCCTCTGTCCTCTTGGACTTTCTGTTAAAACGGGCTCTTCCTCCGGAATCGACTTAGGAATCTCCTCTGTTTCAGAAACACTGGACTCCGGAGTAGGGAGATACATGGAATCCCTTGGATCTTCCTCTGGGGGTAAGTCACAGACACTCTCCCAAGCATCTGACCAAGGACTGGACGGGATGAACTCAGTGGCTTCTGCATTCAATGTCTGGTCCTCAGCATCTTCTTCAGGTGGAAGATCAATAGCAGAAGTTTCTGGAGCCTGGGAAGGCCAAAGCCAGTCAAGTTCTTCTCCCTCATCTTCACTTGTTTCCGAGGTCTCTGTATCCCCGATCCGGGGGGTCTGGGACTGAGTGTTTGGTCAAGGAGTATCCAGAATGGAAGTTGGCTCAGGGGAATCCATCACAGGGGGGGATCCAAACTGCCTCAGCCAGTGGGAGTAGGTGGTTCCAGTGCCAGGTCTTCAGTGGCCCCACCTTCCCTTCTGGTTTAAGTCTGTAAACGGGTAGGCCCGGCAGTCTTTTGCAAACAACATAAGGTTCAGGTCTCCATCTGTCTGCAAGCTTGTGTTTTCCAGGGATCCCCAAATTCCGCAACAACACTCTGTCTCCAGGTTGTAGATCTTGGATCCTAACTTTTAAGTCAAAATTTTTCTTGTTGCGGGCCCCCCTTTGCTCGGAGGCGGCCTGGGCCTGTTCATAGGCCAATTTCAAATTGCGTCTGAGCCTATCGACATATCCCTTGTGGGAAGCAGCAGAACAATGGTCTATGGAAGTGCCAAAGGCCAGATCTACGGGTAGTCTTGCTTCTCCCCGGAACATAAGTCGATAGGGTGAGTACCCTGTAGCATCACTGGTGGTGCTGTTATATGCATGCACAACTGCCGCTATGTGGTTGCTTCAATGCTGCTTTTTTTCACTACTTAGAGTCCCCAGCATGTTGAGCAGGGTTCGATTGAACCTCTCCGGCTGAGCATCACCTTGTGGATGATAGGGGGTAGTTCTTGTCTTCTTGATCCCCAAAGAATCCAGGAGTTTCCGGATCAATCGACTTTCAAAATCCCTTCCCTGATCTGAATGGAGCCGTTGTGGTAGCCCATAATGTACGAAGTATTTCTCCATCAGCACTTTGGCCACGGTGGAAGCCTTCTGGTCCTTGGTTGGAAAGGCCTGGGCACACCGGGTGAAATGGTCGGTTACTACCAGAACATTTCCTAGTCCATTCAGGTCGGGTTAGAGGCAGAGAAAATCAATGCATACCAGGTCAAGTGGGCTTTGACTTTGCAGATGGCCCATTGGGGCAGCTTGATGAGGTAAAGTCTTTCTCTGGATGCATCGTGCACATGAGTGGCAGTATTCTTCAACTTCAGCCCTTATGCAGGGCCAATAGAAACGGTCCCTAACTAGTTGGAAAGTCCTTTCCGCCCCTAGGTGGCCATGGTTGTCGTGCAGGGCAACCAGGACTGTCTCTCGGTACTTCTCAGGCAAGAACAGTTGCCATTTGTCTTCTAGGTCATAAGAGGGGCCCCTTCGGTAGACCACTCCCTGATGCACCTGTAACTTGTCCCACTCTTTCCTCAACAGGCGAGCTTCCTTTGAAGGGTGGTGTAAGAGTCTGTTTGGGTCCTGATTCTCCAGGGCCTCTAGGACCAATCTCCCCATGGGGTCTTCCAATTGGTCGGATCTCAGCTCCTTCTTAGACAGTTTTGGTAAGTTATCTTCCACCAGTTGGGTTACTCCACAGTATTGCTTGGGAACTCCTACTATGGTAACGCCTATCTCTTCTGCTCTTGAGCCGCCACTGGCTTGGAGTTCAGCCCCTTGACAGAGGGTCCGCACCCCGTCGGGCGCCACTTGGGCCCAGCCTTCTGTACTGCAAGTGGGGACATGAGATCTTCTAGACAAAGCATCTGCATCTCGGTTTCCAGCCCCAGGTCTGTACTTCAGGCCAAAGTCAAAGGCAGACAGCGCCGCCAGCCACCTATGTCCTGTGGCATCCAACTTTGCTGTGGTGGGGGGTAGGTGAGGGGGTTGTTGTCTGTTTTCACTGTGAATTCCGCCCCATATAAATAGTCTCTAAGTTTGTCAACTACCGCCCACTTAAGGGCCAGGAACTCCAACTTATGGGTGGGGTAGTTCTTTTCGGAGGGAGTCAGACTTCTGCTAACATACGCAACAGGCCTCAGTTGCTCTTCATGCTCCTGGTACAGCACTCCCCCCAAACCATCATGACTGAAGTTCATAAGGCTTCTTAGGATCTGCGTAGGCCAGGACAGGGGCAGTGGTTAATGTCTTCTTCAACATCTGAAAGGCATTCTCACACTTCTCGTTCCACTGGTCCTTGACTGACTCTCCTGGCTTTCTGGGGCCTGTGTCATCCTCTTCCCCCTCCGTCTTTAGCAGCTCATTCAGAGGCCTGGCTATCCGAGCAAACCCCTCCACAAACCTCCTGTAATAGGAACAGGACCCCAGAAAGGATCTGAGCTCTGTCACCGTGGTGGGCCTGGGCCAGGAGGTGACTGCCTCCAATTTTGCGGGGTCTGTGGCTACCCCATCTTCAGACACTATGTGCCCCAGATAGTTGACTGATGACTGATAGAATTGGCACTTTTCAGGTTAGAGCTTGAGTCCTTCCTCACTCAGTCTCTTCAAAACTTTCTCCAGTCTCTCCTCATGCTCTTCCAAGGTTCTTCCGAAGACAATGATGTCATCTAAGTATACGAGGACTTCGATGAGGTTCATATCTCCCACAGTCTTCTCCATGAGACGTTGGAAGGTGGCTGGAGCTCCAGACAGACCTTGAGGCATTCGGTTGAATTCAAAGAACCCCACCGGGGTTATGAAAGCCGTCTTCTCTTTGTCTTCTGGATGCATTGGGATCTGATAGTACCCGCTCTTGGGGTCCATAACACTGAACCACTTGGCTCCAGACAAGCTCTGTAGGGCATACTCTATCCTTGGAGTGGTATATTTATCCGGTATGGTTCTCCTGTTGAGGGTCCTATAGTCTATGCACAGCCTCAGTGACCCATTCTTCTTCCGGACCACCACTATAGGGGAGGCATAGGGACTTCTAGATTCTCGAATCACCCCTGTTTGCTTGAGCTCAGCGAGCTGCTCCCTCAAGTCTTCGAGGTCTGCTAACGGAACCCGCCTAACCCTTTCCCTGAAGGGTTTGTCTTCCTGGAGGCGGATCCAATGGGTGGCACTCCTAGCACACCCCACATCGAATTCATCTTGGGAAAAGATCCTTTCCCACCTGGTCAACTGGGCCTTGGCTCTCTCTCTCCAAGCCCTGGGCAGATTTGAATTCTCCATGGAAAGTTTCTCCCACACAGTACTTTCTCCATCTGTCTTCTCCACATCTGGCAAAGCAACTGGGGTAGCTGGGCTCACCCGGCCCAGTAACAGCCTAGCTGAGATTTCCATGGGACCATCCGTGGTATTTCTGACGCTCACAGGCACTTTACAATGAGCCTCCTTCAGGGCCCTCACCGGGACCACTTCTGGGACTACTTCTAAGCCCGAATGTTCTTCCCTTGGGTCGGGTTCCAACATGACAAAAGGGCCAGGCTGCTTCCAAGTGAGTTTCACTGTGGCTTTCAAGCAGGTTACTTCACCGGGCTGCAGCACTATTCCCAGCCTCCAGACCTTCCCTACCCCCTCTTCCGGGGCCTTCTGTTCCAAGATCAGCCGTTGGTAGGCTGTCTTCAACATTGGGTGGATCTCAGTGACTGTGGGGTCTTTCCTTCTGGTTAGAGGGGCCAGAAGTCTTCGGACCAGATCCGTGTTCGTCCCTATTATCAGGGAACTCTTGTTAGCTCCA
The DNA here is from genome assembly GCA_029206835.1 of Rana muscosa. Taxonomy (NCBI): domain Eukaryota; kingdom Metazoa; phylum Chordata; class Amphibia; order Anura; family Ranidae; genus Rana; species Rana muscosa. Next base: position 872,756,671 of record CM055117.1, read on the forward strand.
GGCGGTCGGGGGCACACCACAGCTAAGGTGTCGAACACTTCAGCCTTCCCGGCTATGGACGGGTCAAAAGTCAGTTTTATAGGCAGATAGCCATCATAAGGGAAACTCTCTGACCCAATTCCCCATATCTCCAACTCTTCAATCTTCTGGATGGGTAGGTGACTTAAATGCTTGTCATAAAAGTCTCGGTACAACAGGGTCACTTGCGCCCCAGTATCCAATATGGCTCTTGTGTAGACTCGCTCCACTTGAACTGGTACTATCGGGGAGGGACCCACCAGCTTCTCTGGATATCGCTTCGTAGGGGTCTCTTTCTTTTGATCTTTGCATTTTCCCTTTTGACTTTCTTTCTTCCATTTCTCTTTGGACTTAAGCCTCTCCTGGGCCTGGTATGCATTGATCTCCCTCCTTTTGGTGGGTGTAACTACCCGCTGAGGGACACTACTCTCTTTCTTTGGGGTGCGTTCCTTCTGAGGAACTTTGCGTTTCTTCTGAGGGGTCTTCTCCACTCTTTTCATGTGCTTCTCATTCAGTTTGGAGCTCACTGGAGATAATGGGCACCCGGTTGACTCCTTCACCGGGGCCCGCTGAAGTTTTCCGGCGGCTTGCAGTTATTCATCTTTTTTTTCTTTGGGCTGGCACACACTTTGGCGAAATGGCCAGCTCCTCCACAACTGAAGCAAATCACATCCCCCCAATCTTCCAGGGATGCGGGCGCTGAGGTGTTGGGAAACAGCTCCTTCCTCGGACTTTCCCTCTCTGGTTCCCTTGACTTCTTTTCCATCAGGGAGGTCAGCATCCCCAACACTTGGGACATCTGTGACTTCAAGGTATCCACCTCTGAGTCTCTTTCCAGGGTCATGGCCGTCCTGACCATCACTGGAGGAGGATTCACCGACTCAACTGGTAGGCTCCTCTTCTTCTCCTCCAGCATAGCTTCTTCCTCTCTGACCACTCGAATCAAGTCAGGGTACTCCAGGCTCTTCCCGTCCTGTCTTGTGCGTAGCGCCAATGCGATGGGGTCCAGGGGCTGGGATCCTCTCATCACCTGTTGAACACGGGCCTCATCCACCTTCCGTGGGTCAATCCCCTTCTTAAGAATCATTTTATGCAGGATCTTATCCAGACGCCTCATGAACTCTGACAGCTTCTCTCCTGTCTTCTGGTAGCAGTGCTCCAGCTGATAAGTGAGCTCAGTGATTTTCTCTGTTCCACCGAACACATTCTGCAGAATGTCCAGATAGTCCTGTGTATCACAGTCTGTCTTACTCATCTTGAGGTTGCGTATGGCCTCTAGAGCAGGCCCCTTCAAGCTCTCAGCAATTCTCTGCTTCTTTCTGTGGTCTGTGACTTCCCATTCTTCTAGGGCCTGAGTGGCACCGTCTAACCATTCCTCAAACCCCTCTTCACCCGAAGGTACAGGTTTCCTTCCTGAGAATATTCTAACTTTTCTGTAACCTGACATCTGGTAATCTGTAGGATCTTTCTTGCACTGTGCCACATGTTCCCCTAGGACCGCGCACAACTCCGCGCCGAGAGTGGTAGATGGCGACCCGGGACTTTCCCTTTTCACCTGTCTTTCTACTTTTGGGGTGGGTGATGGAGACAGTTTCGGTGTCTGAGACCGTCCTCCTGGCTTAAGTGGCAGCGCGTGTATCAGGCTATAAGTCTGGTCATCTATAGCTTCTACACTTGGATTCTTGAAATGTTCTGGGACTCCGTCCTTCCATTCCACTAACGCATGTGTCACGTACCTGATGGTGACAAGCCCGGTTTAGCAGAGGGAGGCCTCCCTTACGGCTCCCACCAGAGGCCCCTGGTAGTGAAACAGGAGGCACGGAGGTAGAAGGGGTACGAGTGCCTGGCAGGATCAACACAGAGCAAGTGGCTGGGTGGTCCGGGCTGGATCCGGGTACACCGAGGTGAGGCGAGTTGACAGGAACCAGGAAGCCAGGCAGCACAGCAGGTTGACAGGAACCAGGAAGCCAGGAAGCACAGCAGGTTGACAGGAACCAGGAAGCCAGGAAGCACAGCAGGTTCTGGAACCAGGAAGCCAGGAAGCACAGCAGGTTGACAGGAACCAGGAAGCCAGGAAGCACAGCAGGTTCTGGAACCAGGAAGCCAGGAAGCACAGCAGGTTCTGGAACAGCTGAACGGACAGGACCGGAGCCTGCGTCAGGCAGGGTAGTCGGACAAGCCGGGTCGGATACACTGGCAGACAGCGAGGTACAAAAGGACAAAGCAGAGCGGTGGTCAGAAACAAGCCAGAGATCAGGTGCAGGCGGATAACAGGAAGGTCACAGGAAAGCCGGGTCAGATGCAGATGGGTTTCTCAGATCGGGTTACACAGGTACTACGCTGTAGAGCAGACAGCAGGGACTGTCTGTAAATGGCAGGTTTAAATAGTCTCTCTGGCGCCACCCGCTGGACGCACGCGCGAACGGAGACCAGGAAGTCCGGGGCGCCTGTTTCTGGCAGGATCTCCATGACAGCATGGGTCAGTGAGGAATTCGTCCTGACATCCACCACCCATGCTTTCTGATACGGTGACAGTGACATCACTAGCTGCTTCACCGCTTCTTCTTGCCAGATCCCTGGGAGTTCTATGACTACTACCCCGGCAGGATCTGTGCCGACCGTTTTACACCACTGTCCTACTTCTAGTGGGTCCATGCTGGTACTTTTGGCGCGTTGCTTGCTGCAACAGGATCCCGGACTCGAGAGCCCCCACGTGTAGAGCTACCCCCAGTTAAGAGAGCCGCTGGATTTTGTTTTCGGGCCCTGTGTGCAGCACCACCAACCCCCAGGCAATCTTACTTGACCCACTCTGGCACAGTTAGTCTAGGGTTATATCTGTATCACATTCAAAAGTATTGCAAGGGGTAATCTCTTAGCAGTAAGACAACACACTGAAGCTTGGGATTAAATATAACAGTTTACTCTTATATCAAAAGGGAGCATAGGCAGAATACAACACATGCAACTGGCTTGCAGAGCCCTGCAGAGCCCTGCAGAAATCAATACAGCACACAATAATGGCCCTGCGCGGTACTTCACCACGCGTAGCTATTATGGTATGTGCACCCTATGGCGCACTATACAATCTCTTAACTCCCCACCCCGGTCAGGCCTGACATGGAGTAAATCTCAGTCACCTCTTATAGGGATTTCTTCGCATGCCAGCTTTCGGTGGTGCACTTGATGAATAGTACTTTGTAATCCACAACCAGGCAATAACTTGGAACACTATACTGGGGGGGGGGGCACTTCAACTCTGTCCTGCTACCGGTCCCCCCGGGGAACAGAAAATAACGAAACTGTGGGCCTATGCAGTCTATAGGCCTGAACACGGCACAGTCTATTCGTCTGGGCAGGTGCCTGCTCACCACTCCGGACGCGATCCCAGTCCGGAACGTCCACCCTGCTGTGTATCCGCACACAGCGTCTGCAACGATCGGGTCCCCGATCCAACTGATGTCCTCACTCGACAAGTCAGATGCCACCCAGGCTCCGCAGTGGGGTGGAAGGCTCTTTGGAAGTTGCCCAGGCTTCAGGCCTTGCACTGCAGCAGATCCGCACAGGAAGAAACTCTTGCTTGCAGCGCTGTGTCCAAAGAGGCCGAGCTCCGCCTCGCCTCCTCCTTAAATAACCCCTCCCATGAGTCTCTGCGGTGGCTAACTGCACTCTGGGTGCCGAACGGGGTTCTGGTAACGTAGTCCCGGGACCTTAATGGAGACCCCGCTACATATGTAAATACCCCAAAAAATTGGGACCAAAAAGTGATCGAAAGACCAATAGACAGTAGTGGCCCAAAAAATGGGGGAGACGAATGAAAAATGATAGGGTCATAATAATAGTATTTTCTATTGATTTACATTCAATTTGCAAAAGTCATGAGCTTAAAATTGTGTGTAAATGATGAAACAAAAACTAAAACTATGTCCCTTTTTCATACACAGGATGACATCAGCCAGGAGGAGGGTCTGGAAAGTGTCAGGCAGGAGGAGGCAGGGCCCACTGTGAGCCAGGAGGAGGCAGGGCCCACTGTGAGCCAGGAAATGGCAGGGCCCACTGTGAGCCAGGAGGTGGCAGGGCCCAGTGGCACACGGGAGGTGGCCGGGCCAAGTAGCAGGACCAGATCTCAGGTGCCTCCCTTCCGCCTTCCAAAAAGAAACAGGAGGGACAGGAGCACAAGTGAGGCAGCAATGGCCCTGATTAGAGAGGCACATGCCACCCTCCAGGAGCCAACATCCACCGAAGAGGCCATTGCCGGCCTTTTTGGGGCCAAATTCAATGTGATGAGCATGGAACAATGCCTCCTATGCGAGCCCCTGCTGATCACCTTACTGAACAAGGGGTTAATGGGGAGAATTACCCCCAATACGGCCATATGTGAGGTCGCCCAGCTTACACAACCTCAACCTCCTCCTCCTCCTCCTCCACCTTCTTCTTCTCCTCCACCTCCTTCTCCTCCTCCTGACACAAGTACACCTCCAGTGGCACAGCCTCCAGCCACACGCAAAAGGAATGCTGCAAGGAAGGCTGCAGGGAAGGATGCAGGGAAGGATGCAGGGAAGGCTGCCAAGAAGACCAGGAAGTGATGGCCTTGCTTCAATGTGGTTTGACAGAAGGCAGCCTGTTGTAGTACCACAGACTTTGGACATATATATCACCTGCTGCTGTTCCTGACCTCTGGGAGTCCAGCATCAGATTGTGCTCACAACTGATGTGCTTGTCAAGCTCCCAATTTTATTGTCCACACAGGGTTGATGTGTGCTCTGGGGTCCCATGGATGCACAAATGGCAGCAGGTTCTCCAGCGCTGCCTTCTATTTATTTTGCTATATACCAGAATAATTTTTTTTTTTTTTACAGTTAATAGTTGACTATGTGTTTTTATAATAATTAAAAATTTAGCTTTGGAGTAGGCAGATACATTTTAGCAAATAAAATAAAAGGGACAGATAACACAAAACAATCTCCTTGAAGGTCGAAAAAAACAAGATAAATAAAAATAAGGGGTAAACTTGACACAACAAAAATAAAAATTAAAATCATGGAGATAACTATAAAATAAAGAATCATTTAAAATGAAGATCCGTATTCAAAATTTGAAAAATAAAAATATTAAGGAGATCTTGCTCTATATAATACAGCTAAATATTCATGAGATCAGCATGAAAAATGTTTAAAATAGTTAGTCAGAACTCTTTGTGAATATCAGCAGCAAAACAAGTTCTTTATTTTTCATTATTGTACCATTCTAAAGAAGATTTAAATGCGCAACATTTAAACGATGCAATCATTTACAGCGTGACGAATGTGCTATCTCCTTTATGAAGGCTTGTTTTACCAGAAGAAGCGTTCCCGTCTCATACTTGTGTAGCGGGTATGTACTTTCCCGGGTGTAAATTTAACTGGCAGAGACACCAGTGATGTGTAATTCCCTGCAGCCCAGCAGGTGGCGCTGTCGCGCCATTGCTGTGTGGCGGGCCTCCTTTTTTGTCCTCTCTCGGCAGTGTTATGGTGGGGCGGGAAACCCGCCGTGCTTGCTGGGAGAGGGTATAAAGGGGCCGGCCATCTTTGTCAGGGGTGGAGTCCCAGGCACCTTCAGCCTGTGGGCGGTGGTTCGTGTCGGTCCTCTAGGCGGCCTAGGCCTAGAGGATGTCCGGAGGTCGTGTTCCATCCCAGGCACCTTTGGCCTGGGGTGAGGTACTCGGATGGAGGTCTGAAGCTCAGTGCCCAACACTGAGTTCCGCGAGGGAAGAAGGTCCTAGGAAACCCAGGGATTGGGTACCCAAATCCGGAAGGCGTAATGGACCGGGGGGAGCTCCTCACTTGAAGACCGGGTGCAGCAGATTGCCAGTGACAGGTGAGCCTCCCACCGGAGACCGCCTGGAAGGAAATTCCCCCTCGCTCGGAGACCGCAACCCACTTTCAGGAAGGAAAGTGGAGAGTTCATTGTGTCTGGGCCTACTCGCATCCACACCTCCTTTTCTGTTCTGTTTTCTAAAGGAGTCTAACTGATTATGCTGTTCACTCGAGAAGAATAAAGGAGTGTTGGACTTTAATGGTGTGGGGCTCTTTTCTGGTGGACATTGTTCAAGGTAATCTCACGTGGAGGTTTTAGGTGCACAACACTGACCCGAAGGTAGAGAAAGAACTTTGCTTATACCGCACTGACACCTGTGGTGAAGGCCAGGCGTGGTGTCCCCGCTTCCTCCCCTCTAAGGTACCCCTAGACAAGAAGAGAAACGAGCTGATGCAGAGAGGGGAGTTTGAGGGCGCTACACGTGGGGGCTCGGGTCCGGAATAGTGTTTGTGCACCACGGAATTGAACGTGTCTGCTGGAGGAGTTACGCGAGTAGGCAGGCCTTCATTGGCCGAAGTGCATCCCTGTGCTCGAAGTCGTGGACATGACCCATTGAAGGGAAAGGCCCGCGCAGAAGAGCCAGGAGAGGGGGAAGCTCAGCCGTTTGAGGGACTACACGTGGGGGCTTCTATTTGCACTGCGCCGCCAGGCACACCCCCATCGCTTAGTTCGTGGGTGTGACTCAGAAACAGAAAAGAAGAAAAGCCCGTGAACTGGAGCAAAGGGGAGGAGTCCAATACGTGTGAAGGACTACACGTGGGACGTTGGCGCAAAAACTTGGCAGTGTGCGATGGATCAGCAACAGGTCGCCATGTTCGGACATACATTGTGGATTCCAGTTCACCCTTCCACCACGACATTGACTGCTGCTGCTCCGGTAACAGATACGGGGATTCGGCTAAAGCCAAAGGGTCGATTCACCCTGTATTCTTGCATGGACGTTGAGGCCCTGGGTGTGATTTGTCCCGGCTGTTCGGGACTGGTGTGCCATCTGAAGCCATTCGGGCGATGTGAGGCCTGTGGGGAGTTCCTGTTTGAAGTGGATCCAGTGGTGGAGAAACCGAGGACCATTTACCCCGGCCGTGCTGCAGGCAACACCACTCAAAGAGGAGGAATCACTGCTTTGGCAGCCATCCCTGCGCACACTGCAGTGACCGCGGAGGAGGTCATAAAAACTCAACGGGAGAAATCCGAGGATGCTGACTCGGTCACCACTGTCTCGCAGTGTCCACCACCGAAGAGAAAGACCGGTATGGTAGCCCCGACCAGCGGTTGTGGTGGACCGTCTCACCCGCTTACGCCCGGCCGGGATGGATCCGTCGACAAGAGTTCCGGACGTCCTGATTCAAGCAAAGGCCGAGGTAAGCCTGCCGGAGAGATTTGGTGTGTGGGAAGAGGTGAAAGCTCAGTCTCCACTACATGGTACCTACCCGCAGAGGAGTGTGACACCTCTGACCTGGAGTCGCTCTCGGACATGGGAGACGACGTTGCTATAGACGAACTGTTCGCAGAAAAGGGCTGGGACAAAGTACCTCTCGCTTCATCCCGGAGAACCAGGGATCCACCCATGTCTACAGGGGAAAGTACGCCCCGGGTGGAGGCACCAGCGCCTGAAGAGAGGTCCTGTCCCCGGCCTGCCTCTACATCCCCGGTACCATCTGTACCGAAGAGAAGAAAAACAATGCGCCTACTAAGTGCAGTATGTTAGTACGATTTATTTAAAAAAAGTTAAAATAACAGCCAAATGGCTACTCACAAGGTGGAAGTAGAGTACAGGCATAGATATATATATATATCTCTCTGTAATTTGTCTGCGGAGGGCATGAGTCACTCCGTGCATCTGTGGTCTCCCAGTTGTAGAATGCTGCCAAGATGTTAAAGTTGCACTATTATTATGCTGCAGCGATGGGTAGGTTGCAGAGAAGCGATGGATGTAATTCAATAAACTGTCACTCTTTTTCGGTGTGAACAATCAGTTCCCCGCGGCGTGCGGCGTGCGGAGATCCGAGGAAAATGCGGAAGCATTGAAACGCGTCATCAGTCATCGCCTGCTATTGATGTCACGTCCGGTTGCCGAAGCTTACTGCGCTCCAGCGTGAACCGCACGCCGCACGCCGCGGGGAACTGATTGTTCACACCGAAAAAGAGTGACAGTTTATTGAATTACATCCATCGCTTCTCTGCAACCTACCCATCGCTGCAGCATAATAATAGTGCAACTTTAACATCTTGGCAGCATTCTACAACTGGGAGACCACAGATGCACGGAGTGACTCATGCCCTCCGCAGACAAGGTACAGAGATAAATATATATATATCTATGCCTGTACTCTACTTCCACCTTGTGAGTAGCCATTTGGCTGTTATTTTAACTTTTTTTAAATAAATCGTACTAACATATTGCACTTAGTAGGCACATTGTTTTTCTTCTCTTTACTGCATACAGAGTTTGCTTCGCTCTACAATTGCTGCCAACAGTGCATATGTTCCAAAGACTATCATTATTAGTATTATCATCATATGGACTTTTTGATATAGAGACTTTTATAATAATATTTTAAATCTTATTGATCTTCGTTGACTCATTTATCAGTTAGGTTTCTGTTTCGTTTCTTTACGCCGTCATTTGTATTATACCATCTGTACCGAAGACCGGGGAAAAGAGACTGTTACTGCGGGCACGAATGCCCCGACCAGATGTGGTCAAGGTCCCTCGCCACCCGTACTCAATAGTTTTGCCTGGTAAAGGGGACAGAGCTACTATGCCTCCTTTGGCCAGACTACAACGCCTATTTGGTCAGAAGGTTGCTGCAGAGTACGGATGGGAGTATCCATACTTGTCCAAGGAACTGCTCTATGAGGTGGAAGTGTGCCGGGAGCGCTGGTACAATGACTTTGAGTGGACCCACCTTCAGATTCCACACGCACGCAGGTACCTGGCATGCTCTCCCAAGGCCTCTCAACGTTTTAAGGACTGCAAGGCAGAGTGGATGTTAGGACGGCACATCCATGCAGACAAGGTGCTGATCCGGCGCAAGGAAGGAGAAGATGTAGAATATCATCTCGAGACTATGGACCAGCACTTGAAGCCGCTTGTTCTGCCGCATCCTCGTTTCTACCTGTAGGAGAGAAGAGACTCCGTTCTTGTTATGCTGCTGAACTTTCTGGAGCCTGTTGCTTTTGTTGCCCAGAGGAATGAAGAACTGTTCCTGGCTTGTTCTTCACTTTTCCAGCAAGAGATCATGGACTCTGGGGTAGATAGAGCCAAAGAGAAGAGGAAAAGTTCCACGAGTGCAGTTACCGCGATGCTGTCACCAGGTGGCAGTGTTGCGCAACGTTAAACACTTTACACACACTCACTCCTTTGAGGAAAGGGATTTCTTTACGGAGAAGTTTCTTTTCTCTCACACGAATACATGTGTCAGGGTTTATGTGTGGTGATTTCGTTTTTTCCCTCTGCAGGAGAGCATCCCATCAAGATCACTGAGAATGGGGTGGATCTTAGTCAGGATGGGTGGGAAAAGTATATTGTGAATATGTGATTCAAAGTTATGGTTAACTGTTGTTGTTTCCCTTCCCCTTTATATAGGGCTCAGACACAATTGCTTTATTTGATCAAGTTTTTCAAAAGTTTTATATTTTTGTACAATTGTTAGTCGGTCTCTGGATTGGATCATGCCAGCCCTTGAGGGTATGATTTGTTCCAGACACTGGGGACCAGTGTCAAATCACCAGGGGGAGAGTGTAGCGGGTATGTACTTTCCCGGGTGTAAATTTAACTGGCAGAGACACCAGTGATGTGTAATTCCCTGCAGCCCAGCAGGTGGCGCTGTCGCCATGGGCTGGGGGTTGAGCCATTGCTGTGTGCCGGGCCTCCTTTTTGTCCTCTCTCGGCAGTGTTATGGTGGGGCGGGGAACCCGCCGTGCTTGCTGGGAGAGGGTATAAAGGGGCCGGCCATCTTTGTCAGGGGTGGAGTCCCAGGCACCTTCAGCCTGTGGGCGGTGGTTCCTGTCGGTCCTCTAGGCGGCCTAGGCCTAGAGGATGTCCGGAGGTCGTGTTCCATCCCAGGCACCTTTGGCCTGGAGTGAGGTCCTCGGATGGAGGTCTGAAGCTCAGTGCCCAACACTGAGTTCCGCGAGGGAAGAAGGTCCTAGGGAACCCAGGGATTGGGTACCCGAATCCGGAAGGCGTAATGGACCGGGGGGAGCTCCTCACTTGAAGACCGGGTGCAGCAGATTGCCAGTGACAGGTGAGCCTCCCACCGGAGACCGCCTGGAAGGAAATTCCCCCTCGCTCGGAGACCGCAACTCACTTTCAGGAAGGAAAGTGGAGAGTTCATTGTGTCTGGGCCTACTCGCATCCACACCTCCTTTTCTGTTCTGTTTTCTAAGGGAGTCTAACTGATTATGCTGTTCACTCGAGAAGAATAAAGGAGTGTTGGACTTTAATGGTGTGGGGCTCTTTTCTGGTGGACATTGTTCAAGGTAATCTCACGTGGAGGTTTTAGGTGCACAACACTGACCCGAAGGTAGAGAAAGAACTTTGCTTATACCGCACTGACACCTGTGGTGAAGGGCAGGCGTGGTGTCCCCACTTCCCCCACTCTAAGGTACCCCTAGACAAGAAGAGAAACGAGCTGATGCAGAGAGGGGAGTTCAAGGGCGCTACACTTGATTCTGAGCATGCGCGATTTTTGAAGACTCGGAAAAGCATACACACGAATGGTTTTCTCGTCGCAAAACAGGCCGACGAGAAACCCGACGAGAAAATCGAGAATCCTGACGAGAAAATAGAGAGCAGGTTCTCTATTTTTCTCGTCGAGATTCCCGGCAGTTTTCTCAACGAAAAACCATACACACGAACGGTTTTCTCGGCAAGAAAGCTCTCTCGGCAGTTTTCTTGTCGTTTTTTGACGAGAAACTCGGTCGTGTGTACGAGGCTTCAGAGTCAGGTTCAGGTAACAGGTTCAGAATCAAGGTTCCAATCAGGACAAGACGAAGCCAAGGCAAGGTATGTGTGAACTTGCCAGGTTTTTATACCATTACCTGCTATCAGGTTCAGGTGACGCCTAACTGCAGGAGGAGATATCTGCTCCATACTGCCAGAATCCACCCGCTGGTGGACGCCAGTACTGCGGCCCAAAGCTCACATAACACCAGAAGGGAAAGGCTCTCCTGACAGTTCCAAATTGCCAGGAGACACCTGCTGGTGGACATCAGTACTGCACGCCAAATATCAGATAGTTTTACCAGCGGGTGGAACCTTTCCTGACACCAGAGGCCTGCCTTGTAGAGTCCTCCAGCCTGACCTAAAGTAAACCCTCTGACTCACACCCAGGCTTCTAACAAGCCTTTTTCTACACTAGTGTAGTGGGGTGTTCAATTTGGGGGAAGTGTCTGAGTGGTGGCCAGGCTCAGACACATTAAATTGATAGGATTCATGGACCATTTTTGTTCTCAAGGGTTAATGCTGGTGATTAGAGTTGAGCGGGTAGCTGGATATTTGGGTCCGGCGGGTTCGGCCGAACTTCGGAAAAAAGTTCGGATTCGGGACCGAACTTTAGCCCGAACCCGGACCCGGACCCGGACCCCATTGAAGTCAATGGGGACCCGGACTTCTGACGACTAAAAAGGCTCTAAAAAAGTAATGGAAAGGGCTAGAGGGCTGCAAATGGCAGCAAAATGTTGTTAAGAACATGGCAAGTGCTCTGCAAACAAATGTGGATAGGAAATAACTTAAAAGAACATAAAAAAAATTAAAAAATAAAAAAATATGCTGGAGGCCCCCTTTTCAGCAGAAGAGGTACAGGAAGTCATTAAGAACCTCAGAAACTCAACGGCACGATGCCACACATATGGTGGGAATGCCCCAGAATACGCCCTTTATGGAATAAATTATTTAATTTAATGGATAAGCTAGTGGGAAAATAAAATACTTTGAAATAAAAATGTAGCGGGGTGCTAAATTTAAGGAAAGTGTTTGAGTGGTAAATAGGCTCAAATACCCTAATTCTGTAGGATTCATGGACCATTTTGTCCTCGGGGGACAGTATTGGTGTGCAGTTCCCTGCGGCCTACAGGTGGCGCCTTTTGTGTCCCCTCTTGGCAGTAGTACAGCGGGGCGGGGAACCTGCTGTGCATGCCGGGAGAGCATATAAAAGGGGCAGACCTTTGGCCTGGGGGCTGATGTCCAGTGGGGTCCGCGCCCAGGTGCCTTCGGCCTGGGTGCATGTGTTCCTGTTCCATCTCGGGCACCTTTAGCCCGGGGTGAGGTACTATCCTGGAGTTCTTGCTGCCCTGGGTATGGAGGCCTAGGGGCGGGAGTAAAGCCTGGAGTCCAGAGCCGCCTCGTGTAGGGGACCCTGTTCCAGGGAAGGGAGGATCATTCTGATGGACCGATGCGGGAGTCACGGTGAAGGAATGGTCTATTGACTCCCTGGAGAGATGTCTTCCCCTTGATATGGGCTAGGTTCGTAGAAGGAGAAGCTCAAGGTCACCTTGACTGTATCAGAGGCCTTATTCAACCGGCCCGTGGCAGGGGCCTTATACACCCTGGTCTGTGGCTGAGACCAAAGTTCTCCAGGCCCGTGGCAGGGGCCTTGTACACCCGGTCTGTGGCAGAGACCAACCTCAATGTCTGTGGCAGAGACCGTGCGCCAAAAACTGTTTGAGAAACCTAAGCAGTGAAGTGAATGTGCTACGTTTGTGCCTGGACCTCCTCCACACCTTAAGCTGTCCTGTTTCTTTGCTCTAACCTTTTCTATCTGAGTACAGTTTATTTTGCCATGAGAGAATAAGAGTTGGAGTTTCAGCTGGTGTGGACATTGACTTTACTGGCAATTAAAGGACTTGCCTCTACCTACAGTAGAGGTGAGAATCATCCTCTGGAGGAGTTTTGACTCCGGCTGTGGACACGGCCCGTCAAGTACACCGCTCAACCTCTTTATATAGGAGGATACGGGCTGGTAGTGCGGTGTGCCTTTCTCCCTCCTGCGAAGAGCCAACAACATAAAGGCAGGTAAGGGGGAAAGGATCTGTGCGCTACAAAAAAATAAAATAAAAATTTTAATCTTGGCCTAGCAGGACGAGGTCCATATGGAGTAGGAGGTTGAGGTGGCGGTGGATGTGGCTGTGTAGGTGGAAGCGGCGGTGGAGGAGGACGAGGTAGCCAACACTGGTTCAAAAATACAACAATGGCTGGGTAAGGCCGGTGATGTGTCGAATTCTGTCCCCTGTCGAATAGTGTCCGCCCTGTACTGCGCTTGCTGAGTATGTAGGACAAGGGGATTTCAAAAATCTCCCAAGACTAACGGCGCCTGCGTGTTGAGTTCAGGTGAAGGCCACACCATCCGTGGTTCAAGCCGAGCCAAGCAAGGCCGCGATCGAAGCGAGCCCGTGAGGGGCCCTGTTACTATGTGCTACCGTATGTCCTCTTGGATGGTGGGGCTTGAACCTGCACTCACAGCGCAGGCGCCGTTCATCTTCGGAGATTTTGTGAATCTCCTTGTCCTCTGTACTGCGCAAGCGCTGCGCCTGCGCAGTACGGGCCGGGCACAATCCGATGGCCGGACAGTTTTTGTCACAACACCGGTATACATGTCTATTCTGCACAAGGTACGGACAAGTCCTGTGGGATCCATGCCTGGTTCATTTTAATGAACGTGAGCTTGTCCACATTGGCTCTGGACAGGCGGCTGCGCTTGTCTGTGATAACGCCCCCTGCCGTGCTAAATACACGTTCAGATAATACACTGGCTGCAGGGCAGGCCAGCACCTCCAAGGCATAAACGGCAAGCTCAGGCCATGTGCCCAATTTGGAGACCCAGAAGTTAAAGGGGGCAGACCCGTCATCCAGTACGTGTAGGCCTGTGGACACATACTGCTCAACCATGTTGGTGAAATGCTGCCTCCTGCTAAGACGTTCCATCTCAGCTGGTGGTGCTGGTTGTTGTGGCGTGCTGACAAAGCTTTTCCACATTTCGGCCATGCTAACCCTGCCTTCTGAGGTGCTGCCGGTGCCCCGGCTGCGTTGGCGACCTCTTCCTCCTCCTCTGCCTTCGCCTTGTGCTTCCACCGTACGCCCGCTGTCAGGTGGGAATGCCACCAGCAGCGCGTCTACCAGCATGCGCTTGTACTCGCGCATCTTACGATCCCGCTCCAGTGAGGGAATTAAGGACGGTACGTTGTCCTTGTAACGGGGATCCAGCAGGGTGGCCACCCAGTAATCAGCACCAGTTAAAATGTGGGCAACTCGGCTGTCGTTGCGGAAACACTGCAGCATGTAATCGCTCATGTGTGCCAGGCTGCCCAGAGGCAAACAAAAGCTGTCCTCTGTGGGAGGTGTATCGTCTGTGTCCTCTGTATCCCCCCAGCCACGCACCAGTAATGGCCACGAGCTGGTCTGAGTGCCACCCTGCTGTGAACATGGCTCCTCCTCCTCCTCCTCCTCCTCCTCCTCCATCTCCTCCTCCACCTCGTCATCCTCCAGAACTGTGCCCTTTCTGCCGGACAATTGTGTACCTGGCGTTTGTTGGTGCAGGAACCCACCCTCGTAGCCACTTGTGAAAGACTGCCCTGAAAGCCTTTGAAATGATCCCGCTTCCTCCTCCTCCTCCTCATCCTCCTGTGCCACATCCTCTTCCATCATCGCACGAAGCGTTTTTTCAAGGAGGCATAGAACTGGGATAGTAACGCTGAGAACGGCGTCATTGGCACTGGCCATGTTGGTGGAGTACTCGAAACAGCGCAACAAGGCACACAGGTCTCGCATGGAGGCCCAGTTATTGGTGGTGAAGTGGTGCTGTTCCGCAGAGCGACTCACGCGTGATTGCTGCAGCTGAAACTCCACTATTGCCTGCTGCTGCTCGCACAGTCTGGCCAGCATGTGCAAGGTGGAGTTCCACCTTGTGGGCACGTCACATATGAGGCGGTGAGCGGGAAGGCCGAAGTTACGCTGCAGCGCTGACAGGCGAGCAGCAGCAGGGTGAGAACGCCGAAAGTGCGCACAGACAGCCCGCACTTTCTGCAGCAGCTCTGGCATATTGGGGTAATTTTTAAGGAACCTCTGGACCACCAAGTTCAGCACATGCGCCAGGCAAGGGATGTGCGTCAAACCGGCTAGACCCAGAGCTGCTACGAGATTTTGCCCATTATCGCACACCACCAGGCCGGGCTTGAGGCTCACTGACAGCAACCACTCATCGTTCTGTTGTTCCATGTCCCTCCACAACTCCTGCGCGGTGTGGGGATTTTCTCCCAAACAGGAAAGTTTTAAAACTGCCTGCTGTCGTTTACCCCTGGCTGTGCTGAAGTTGGTGGTGAAGGTGTTACGCTGAATGGATGAGGAGGCGGTAGAGGATGAGGAAGCGGAGAAGGAGGAGTTAGCAACAGGAGGCAAACTGAAGCGCCCTGCAATCCTCGGTGGTGGAAGGACATGCGCCAAACCGCTATCTGCCTCAGGCCCAGCCGCCACTGCATTTACCCAGTGTGCTGTTAGGGAGATATAACGTCCCTGACCGTGCTTACTGGTCCACGCATCCGTAGTTAGGTGGACCTTGCCACAGATGGCGTTGCGCAGTGCACACCTGATTTTGTCCCCCACCTGGTTGTGCAGGGAAGGGATGGCTCGCCTGGAAAAGTAGTGGCGGCTGGGCACGACGTACTGCGGGACAGCCAATGCCATCAGGCTTTTAAAACTCTGCGTCTCCACCAGACGGAATGACAGCATTTCAAAGGCCAGGAATTTTGAAATGCTGGCATTCAGGGCCAGGGATCGCGGGTGGCTAGGGGGGTACTTCCTCTTCCGCTCCAATGTTTGGGAGATAGAGAGCTGAACGCTTCCATGGGACATTGTGGAGATGGTTGGTGACCCAGGTGGTAGTGTTGCTGGCAGATCCTCTGTTTGCGGGGTGACAGGTGCCACTGTCACTACAGAGGTGGATGAAGAGGCCGAGACTGCAGCAGAAGAGGAAGCAGGAGGAGCCAGAGACCTTTCTTGGTTTTTGAGGTGTCTACTCCACTGCAGCTCGTGCTTTGCACTTAGATGCCTGGTCATGCAGCTTGTGCTCAGGTTGAGAACGTTTATGCCTCGCTTCAGGCTCTGATTGCACAGCGTGCAAACCACTCGTGTCTTGTCATCAACACACTGTGTGAAGAACTGCCACGCTAGGGAAGTCCTTGGACCTGGCTTTGGTGTGCTCGGTCCCTTGCTGCGTTGGGCAGTAGCAGATGTACTGTCTAGGGGACGAATGCTCCGTTTTTGCACCCTGCTCCCTCTTCTGCTGTGCTGGTGGCTCTGTGCGACCACCGCCTCTTCCTCCGAACTACACTGGTCACCTGCATAACGTTGATTCCATGTGGGGTCGAGGACCTCATCGTCCTCCACATCATCTTCCACCCAGTCTTCACCCCTGCCCTCCATGTCTGTCTGCACAATTGCGAAAGCAGCAGCAGTTGGCACCTGTGTTTCGTCATCATCCGAGACGTGCTGCGATGGTCCTCCCATGTACCCATCATGAAACATAAGTGGTTGGGCATCGGTGCACTCAATCTCTTCCACTTCTGGGGCAGGGCTAGGTGGATGGCCCTGGGAAACCCTGCTAACAGAGTCATCGAAAAGCAGAAGAGACTGCTGCATGATTTGGGGCTCAGACTGCTTGGCTGATTTGCAAGGGGGTGAGGTGAAAGACTGATGGACATGGGCTTCAGGTGCCAACTCTGATCTTTCATCAGAAGAGTGGGTGGGAGACAATGTGAAGGAACCCGAGGCACTGTCAGCAACCCAATCTACTATCGCCTGTACTTGTCCTGGCCTAAACATTGGTACAGCCTCATTAGACGCGACAAAATACCGCCGCAGGCTCGGTCGCCTACTCGCACCTGAGGAAGGTGTTTCACTTGTGCGTGTAGCTGGCACAGATCCACCACGTCCTCTCCCTGCAACAGGAGCTCCACCAGCAGCACCACGACCGGGGCCACCACGTCCCTTTGACCTTCCCCTCATATTTTCCAAATTTAGGATCTTGCCCTAAATGGCGTTTTTTGGAAGACCACAACACACCCACAGTACGTAATGGCTGAAACGCACAGCTACAGAACTG
Organism: Rana muscosa; assembly: GCA_029206835.1. Lineage (NCBI taxonomy): Eukaryota > Metazoa > Chordata > Amphibia > Anura > Ranidae > Rana > Rana muscosa. The sequence continues at coordinate 872,773,641 of CM055117.1, forward strand.
CAGAAAATGCTATTCAAAAAAAAAAAGGTTGTTTTTTTTTAGTATAGCACAGTACATGGAAAATATATAGAAATTGTTTATTTCACACACCTCCAGATGTGTATTTCACACTGCAAAATATTTTCTGTGGCCCTAAATGGTGTTTTTTGCCAGACCACAACACACCCACAGCACGTAACCGCTGAATCGCACAGCTACAGAAAATGCTATTCAAAAAAAAAGGTTGTTTTTTTTAGTATAGCACTGTACAAGAAGAATATATAGAAATTGTTTATTTTACACACCTCCAGATGTGTATTTCACACTGCAAAATATTTTCTGTGGCCCTAAATGGCGTTTTTTGGAAGAGCACAACACAACCACAGTATTTAACCACTGAATCGCACAGCTATAGAAGTGCAGAGAATGCTATTCAAAAAAAATTGTGTTTTTTTAGTATAGCACTGTACAATATATTGAAATTGTTTATTTTACACACCTCCACATGTGTATTTCACACTGCAATTTTTTTTCTGTGGCCCTAAATGGCGTTTTTTGGAAGAGCACAACACAACCACAGTATTTAACCACTGAATCGCACAGCTATAGAAGTGCAGAGAATGCTATTAAAAAAAAATGTTGTTTTTTTTAGTATAGCACTGTACAATATATAGAAATTGTTTATTTTACACACCTCCACATGTGTATTTCACACTGCAATTTTTTTTTCTGTGGCCCTAAATGGCGTTTTTTGGAAGAGCACAACAACCCCAACAGTATATAACCGCTGAATCGCACAGCTGCAGAGGCCAGAGAATGCTATTCAAAAATAATGTTGTTTTTTCACACACCTCCAGATGTGTATTTCACACTGCAAAATATTTTCTGTGGCCCTAAATGGCGTTTTTTGGAAGAGCACAACACAACCACAGTATTTAACCACTGAATCGCACAGCTATAGAAGTGCAGAGAATGCTATTCAAAAAAAATGTTGTTTTTTTTAGTATAGCACTGTACAATATATAGAAATTGTTTATTTTACACACCTCCACATGTGTATTTCACACTGCAATTTATTTTCTGTGGCCCTAAATGGCGTTTTTTTGGAAGAGCACAACACAACCACAGTATTTAACCACTGAATCACACAGCTATAGAAGTGCAGAGAATGCTATTCAAAAAAAATGTTGTTTTTTTTAGTATAGCACTGTACAATATATAGAAATTGTTTATTTTACACACCTCCACATTAGGGATGAGCTTCGAGTTCGAGTCGAACTCATGTTCGACTCGAACATTGCTTGTTCGCCCGTTCGCCGAACAGCGAACAAATTGGGGTGTTCGCGGCAAATTCGAAAAATCTATGGGAGAAATCTAAAGTGCTAATTATAAAGGCTTATATGCAAGTTATTGTCCTAAAAAGTGTTTGGGGACCGGGGTCCTGCCCCAGGGGACATGTATCAATGCAAAAAGAAGTTTTAAAAACGGACATTTTTTCGGGAGCAGTGATTTTAATAATGCTTAAAGTGAAACAATAAAAGTGAAATATTCCTTTAAATTTCGTACCTGGGGGGTGTGTATGATATGCATGTGAAGTGGCGCATGTTTCCCGTGCTTAGAACTGTCCCTGCAAAAAGTGTCATTTTTGAAAGAAAAAAATGCATTTAAAACTGACTCGCGGCTATTAATGAATTGTCGGCTCCCGGCAATACATACAAAAGTCATTGATAAAAATAAAAAAAAAGCGTGGGGGTTCCCCAGAATTCAATTACCAGGCCCTTCAGGTCTGGAATGGATATTAAGGGGAACCCCGCCGCAAATTAAAAAAAAAATTGACGTGGGGTTCCCCCAAATATCCATTCCAGGCCCTTCAGATCTGGCATGGATTTTAAGGGGAACTCCACCCCAAATTTAAAAAAAAATGGCGTGGAGTCCCCCTAAAAATCCATACCAGACCCCTTATCCGAGCACGCAACCTGGCCGGCCGCAGGGGAAAAGGGGGGGACGAGAGAGCGGCCCCCCCTCCCTCCTGAACCGTACCAAGCCACATGCCCTCAACATGGGGAGGATGTCCCCATGTTGATGGGGACAAGGGCCTCATCCCCACAACCCTTGCCCGGTGGTTGTGGGGGTCTGCGGGCAGGGGGCTTATCGGAATCTGGAAGACCCCTTTAACAAAGGGGACCCCCAGATCCCGCCCCCCCCATGTGAATTGGTAAGGGGTACATTGTACCCCTACCATTTCACGAAGAAAGTGTAAAAAATTGTAAAAAAAAACACACAAACACCTTGAAAAAGTCCTTTATTTAAAAAAAAAAAAAAACAGCGGTGAAATCCAGTGTCCCGCGGCGATCCCGATGTCCAGCGCTGTCCTTCATTGGTTGTGCCTGAGCGGACCTGATGGGGAACTCCCTCTCAGTATTTTAAATGTATAGACCCGCCCCTTCTAAAGTTCCCCATCAGGTCCGCCAGCGGACCAGATGCGGAACATGAGAAGGGGCGGGTCTATACATGTATTACCAAAGTGAGAGAAGTTCCCCATCAGGTCCGCCTCCTCGGTATGTCGGACCCGGCTACGTCATTGGCTTGAGCGGGGAACTTCCTTCACTGTGTAATTTAAATTTACATAGTGAAGGAAGTTCCCCGCTCAAGCCAATGACGTAGGCGGGTCCGACATACCGAGGGGGCGGACCTGATGGGGAACTGCTCTCACTTTGGTAATACATGTATAGACCCGCCCCTTCTCATGTTCCGCATCTGGTCCGCTGGCGGACCTGATGGGGAACTTTAGAAGGGGCGGGTCTATACATTTAAAATACTGAGAGGGAGTTCCCCATCAGGTCCGCTCAGGCACAACCAATGAATGACAGCGCTGGACATCGGGATCGCCGCGGGACACTGGATTTCACCGCTGTTTTTTTTTTTTTTTCTTTTTTTTAAATAAAGGACTTTTTCAAGGTGTTTGTGTGTTTTTTTAAACATTTTTTTACGCTTTCTTCGTGAAATGGTAGGGGTACAATGTACCCCTTACCAATTCACATAGGGGGGGGCGGGATCTGGGGGTCCCCTTTGTTAAAGGGGTCTTCCAGATTCCGATAAGCCCCCTGCCCGCAGACCCCCACAACCACCGGGCAAGGGTTGTGGGGATGAGGCCCTTGTCCCCATCAACATGGGGACATCCTCCCCATGTTGAGGGCATGTGGCCTGGTACGGTTCAGGAGGGAGGGGGGGCCGCTCTCTCGTCCCCCCCTTTTCCCCTGCGGCCGGCCAGGTTGCGTGCTCGGATAAGGGGTCTGGTATGGATTTTTAGGGGGACTCCACGCCATTTTTTTTTAAATTTGGGGTGGAGTTCCCCTTAAAATCCATGCCAGATCTGAAGGGCCTGGAATGGATATTTGGGGGAACCCCACGTCAATTTTTTTTTAAATTTGCGGCGGGGTTCCCCTTAATATCCATTCCAGACCTGAAGGGCCTGGTAATTGAATTCTGGGGAACCCCCACGCTTTTTTTTTATTTTTATCAATGACTTTTGTATGTATTGCCGGGAGCCGACAATTCATTAATAGCCGCGAGTCAGTTTTAAAAGACTTTTTTTCTTTCAAAAATGACATTTTTTGCAGGGACAGTTCTAAGCACGGGAAACATGCGCCACTTCACATGCATATCATACACACCCCCCAGGTACGAAATTTAAAGGAATATTTCACTTTTATTTTTTCATTTTAAGCATTATTAAAATCACTGCTCCCGAAAAAACGGCCGTTTTTAAAACTTCTTTTTGCATTGATACATGTCCCCTGGGGCAGGACCCGGGTCCCCAAACCCTTTTTAGGACAATAACTTGCATATTAGCCTTTATAATTAACACTTTAGATTTCGAACGTTCGAGTCCATTGTATTTAATAGGGTTCTAAAGTTTACACGAACATTTTGTCTGTTCGCAGGTTCTGGTGCGAACCGAACAGGGGGGTGTTCGGCTCATCCCTGCTCCACATGTGTATTTCACACTGCAATTTATTTTCTGTGGCCCTAAATGGCGTTTTTTGGAAGAGCACAACACAACCACAGTATTTAACCACTGAATCGCACAGCTATAGAAGTGCAGAGAATGCTATTCAAAAAAAATGTTGTTTTTTTTAGTATAGCACTGTACAATATATAGAAATTGTTTATTTTACACACCTATACATTTGTATTTCACACTGCAATTTATTTTCTGTGGCCCTAAATGGCGTTTTTTGGAAGAGCACAACACAACCACAGTATTTAACCACTGAATCGCACAGCTATAGAAGTGCAGAGGATGCTATTCAAAAAAAATGTTTTTTTTTTTAGTATAGCACTGTACAATATATAGAAATTGTTTATTTTACACACCTCCACATGTGTATTTCACACTGCAAAATATTTTCTGTGGCCCTAAATGGCGTTTTTTGCAAGAGCACAACAACTCCAACAGTATATAACCGCTGAATCGCACAGCTGCAGAGGCCAGAGAATGCTTTTTAAAAATAATGTTGTTTTTTCACACACCTCCAGATGTGTATTTCACACTGCAAAATATTTTCTGTGGCCCTAAATGGCGTTTTTTGGAAGAGCACAACACAACCACAGTATTTAACCACTGAATCGCACAGCTATAGAAGTGCAGAGAATGCTATTCAAAAAAAATGTTGTTTTTTTTAGTATAGCACTGTACAATATATAGAAATTGTTTATTTTACACACCTCCACATGTGTATTTCACACTGCAATTTATTTTCTGTGGCCCTAAATGGCGTTTTTTGGAAGAGCACAACACAACCACAGTATTTAACCACTGAATCGCACAGCTATAGAAGTGCAGAGAATGCTATTCAAAAAAAATGTTGTTTTTTTTAGTATAGCACTGTACAATATATAGAAATTGTTTATTTTACACACCTATACATTTGTATTTCACACTGCAATTTATTTTCTGTGGCCCTAAATGGCGTTTTTTGGAAGAGCACAACACAACCACAGTATTTAACCACTGAATCGCACAGCTATAGAAGTGCAGAGGATGCTATTCAAAAAAAATGTTGTTTTTTTTAGTATAGCACTGTACAATATATAGAAATTGTTTATTTTACACACCTCCACATGTGTATTTCACACTGCAAAATATTTTCTGTGGCCCTAAATGGCGTTTTTTGCAAGAGCACAACAACCCCAACAGTATATAACCGCTGAATCGCACAGCTGCAGAGGCCAGAGAATGCTATTCAAAAATAATGTTGTTTTTTCACACACCTCCAGATGTGTATTTCACACTGCGAAATATTTTCTGTGGCCCTAAATGGCGTTTTTTGCAAGAGCACAACAACCCCAACAGTATATAACCGCTGAATCGCACAGCTGCAGAGGCCAGAGAATGCTTTTTAAAAATAATGTTGTTTTTTCACACACCTCCAGATGTGTATTTCACACTGCAAAATATTTTCTGTGGCCCTAAATGGCGTTTTTTGCAAGAGCACAACAACCCCAACAGTATATAACCGCTGAATCGCACAGCTGCAGAGGCCAGAGAATGCTATTCAAAAATAATGTTGTTTTTTCACACACCTCCAGATGTGTATTTCACACTGCGAAATATTTTCTGTGGCCCTAAATGGCGTTTTTTGCAAGAGCACAACAACCCCAACAGTATATAACCGCTGAATCACACAGCTGCAGAGGCCAGAGAATGCTTTTTAAAAATAATGTTGTTTTTTCACACACCTCCAGATGTGTATTTCACACTGCAAAATATTTTCTGTGGCCCTAAATGGCGTTTTTTGCAAGAGCACAACAATCCCAACAGTATATAACCGCTGAATCGCACAGCTGCAGAGGCCAGAGAATGCTTTTTAAAAATAATGTTGTTTTTTCACACACCTCCAGATGTGTATTTCACACTGCAAAATATTTTCTGTGGCCCTAAATGGCGTTTTTTGCAAGAGCACAACAACCCCAACAGTATATAACCGCTGAATCGCACAGCTGCAGAGGCCAGAGAATGCTTTTTAAAAATAATGTTGTTTTTTCACACACCTCCAGATGTGTATTTCACACTGCAAAATATTTTCTGTGGCCCTAAATGGCGTTTTTTGCAAGAGCACAACAACCCCAACAGTATATAACCGCTGAATCGCACAGCTGCAGAGGCCAGAGAATGCTTTTTAAAAATAATGTTGTTTTTTCACACACCTCCAGATGTGTATTTCACACTGCAAAATATTTTCTGTGGCCCTAAATGGCATTTTTTGCAAGAGCACAACAACCCCAACAGTATATAACCGCTGAATCGCACAGCTGCAGAGAATGCTATTCAAAAAAAAGTTTTTTTTTTTTTTTTAGTATAGCATAGTACAAGAAAAATATATAGAAATTGGTTATTTCACACAACTAGAGATATACACTGCAAAATATTTTTTTTGCCCAAAAATAGGTCTTTTTTGCGCACAACAAAGTGCCTTTTTTTTTTTTTGCAACAGCACAATAAAGTGCCTTTTTTTTTTTGGGGGGGCCCAAAAATGGGTCTTTTTAGCAAAAGCACAATAAACTGCCCTTTTTTTTTTTTTTTTCCTGCCCGAAATGGGTCTTTTAGCAAGAGCACAATACAGCCACAGTATGGAATAGGTGTATCACTCAACGTAATGCAGTGCTGGTGCACTGAGTTTGCAACACAAACAGATAAACCTATGCAGATCGCTGAGCTATTATATCTCTCAATCTGGACTCCTATCTAAATCTCTCTCCCTGAAAGCACAAACAGGATCCTGCCCCTACACTACACTACACTGTTTCTCTATCTTTTCTATCAGTAGATTGCAGAATCAGGACTAACTCCTATCATATAATTCTCTCCCTCACAGCAACAGCAGCCAGGATCCTTTCCCTACACTGTCTAAAAGCAGAGTGACGATCTGTGCTGTGTGCCTCTTGCTTATATAGAAGCTGGTCACATGCTGGGTCACATGTTGCACTGACCAATCACAGCCATGCCATTAGTAGGCATGGCTATGATGGCTTCTAAGGGCACACCAGCTAATCAAATGGTGATTGGCTGGCCCCTGAAGCATTTCTAACTGCGCCATTAAATTCCCGAATCCGAACCCGAACCCGGACTTTAGCGCAAAATCCGGGTCCGGGTCCGGGGTCGGGAAAACGCCAAAATTCGGTACGGACCCGAACTTTACAGTTCGGGTCCGCTCAACACTACTGGTGACGTGTTCCCTGTGGCTGGTGGGTGGCGCTGCCATTCTGGGCCAGGGTTGAACTGCGAGCACAGTGCTGTGCCTTTTGTGTCCCCCCTCGACAGCCGCACAGTGGGGCGGGGAACCTGCTGTGCATGCCGGGAGAGGGTATAAAAGGGGCGGACATCTTCTGAGAAGGGGTCTTCGTCCATCCACGCTCAGGCACCTTCAGCCTGGGTGTGTGTGTGGTTCCATCTCCGGGTGCCCTAGGCCCGGAGGCCTTGTTCCGGTTCCACCTCAGGCACCTTTAGCCTGGGGTGAGGTACTACCTCACCGCTCCTGTTCGCCTGGGCATGGAGGCCCAGGAGTTGCAGTAACAGCCTGGAGCCCAGCAGCCTTCGGCTGGGGTCCGCAAGGGATCGAGGAGTCCAGGGTGCCGCCTTGCGAGGGGACCCGCACCCTAAGAGAAGGGAGGATTTGTTCTGAAGGACCGGTGCTGTGGACACGGTGAAGGAAGGGGTCTGTTGACTCTCTGGGGGGATGTCTTCTCCCTGAAAGGGGCTATGTCCTAGGAAGGAAATCAATATTCACCAGGTCAGTGGCAGTGACCATATTCACCAGGTCAGTGGCAGTGACCATATTCACCCGGTCAGTGGCAGTGACCATATTCACCAGGTCAGTGGCAGTGACCTTATCCACCAGGTCTGTGGCAGAGACCAACCTCATGGTCTGTGGCAGAGACCATGCGCCAAAACTGTTTGAGAATCTGAACAGTCCTAAGAGTTTGAGCTACGTTTGTGCCTGGACCTCCTCCACACCTTAAAGCTGTCCTGTGTCTTTGCTCCAACCTTTCGTCTATCCAAGAGAATATGTGTTGTGCAAGTGGAAAATAAAGATTGAGTTTGACTTTCAGCTGGTGTGGACATTTACGTTCCTGGGGAAGTCAAGGACTTGCATCTACACACTGTAGAGGTGAGAATCATTCTCAGGAGGACTTTATGCTCCGGCTGCAGACAAGGCCCAAAAACAACACCGCCTAACCTCTGAACACAGGAGGGTACGTGCCCTTTTCTCCTGAGAGGAGCCGAAGTAGACAAGGAGAAGGGGGTGTGTGCGCTACACTAGCAAACTATGTACACAAGAGAGCACTACAAATGAAACAAGTTTAGCACTGCTTGCTGCCTCTTGCTGCCTGTAAAATGGCCCTGCAAGAATGCACTAGGCGAGTGAAAGGGAATAACATTAACACACTACTAACAGTTGCAACTGCAAGTAATTGCAGGTAAAATACTCTTATAATGCATAGTGCAAGATAGTTCAAATAACAATGTGGTCTCACTACTGTACACAGCTCCTGTCTAACAATTGCCCAGTGAAGCAATATACAAGTATCTGGGGGGGGGCAGGGGTCGTATGAGCCTGTCAGACTGTCCCTGCACACCTCTTTCTTCTGCACACAGCACTCCACTCTCAGGGTCAGATTAAGAGCATCATGGGCCTGGTGCTGAGGATTTTGGTGGGAGTTTTTTGGTGAATAAATAAAAATTAATAAATAAATTATAAAAAAATAAAAAATAGAGATGGGGTAAGAGTGTAAGGGCAGGTGAGAGAGAGGGGGCTGAAGAGAGGGGGGGGTGAGAGAGAGCAGGGAAAAAAGACTGGGGGGAAGAGAGGGTGCCTCTGGGTAGCTTAAGTAGAGTAGTAATGTGGCTCTTGTAGCATACAAACTGTGGGTGGGTCCACAATGGGGTGAGAGTGGGAGGGGCTTAACCACTTGACCACTGGGCACTTAAACCCCCTTAATAACCAGACCAATTTTCAGCTTTCGGTGCTCTCACATTTTGAATGACAATTACTCAGTCATACAACACTGTACCCATATTACATTTTTGTCCTTTTTTTCACACAAATAGAGCTTTCTTTTGGTGGTATTTAATCACCATTGGGTTTTTTATTTTTTGCACTATAAGAGAAAAAAATTGAAAATTCTGTAAAAAAATGAATTTTTCTTTGTTTCTTTTATAAAATTTAGCAAATTAGTAATTTTTCTTCATAAAATTTGTCCAAAATTTATACTGCTACATATCTTTGGTAAAAATAAGTACAAATTGGTGCATATTATTTGGTCTTTGTTAAAGTTATAGAGTCCACAAGCTATGGTGCCAATATCTGAAAATTAATCACACCTGAAGTACTGACGGCCTATCTCATTTCTTGAGACCCTAACATGCCAGAAAAGTACAAATACCCCCCAAATGGAAAGAAGACATTCCAAGGTATTTAGAAAGAGGCATTATGAGTTTTTTGAAGTTGTCATTTTTTCACACAATTCTTTGCAAAATCAAAATTTTTTTCACAAAATTTTCATATTAGCAGGTTATTTCTCACACACAGCATATGCATACCACAATTTACAACCCAAAACCCATTCTGCTAATACTCCTGAGTATGGCGATACCACGTGTGTGAGACTTTTACACAGCATGGCTACATACAGAGGCCCAACATGCAGGGAGCACCTTCAGGCGTTCTGGAGCACCCAGGCCAATTCTGACATTTCTCTCCTACATGTAAAAATCATCATTTGTTTGCTAGAAAATTACATAGAACCCCAAAACATTATATATATTTTTTTAGCAAAGACCTTAGAGAATACAATGGTGGTCGTTGCAACTTATTATCTCGCACGGTATTTGCGCAACAATTTTTCTAACGCGTTTTTTATGGAAAAAAACTGTTTTGTGCTTAAAAAAACAAAACAGTAAAGTTAGCCCAATGTTTTTGCATAATGTGAAAGATGAAGTTATGCCGAGTAAATAGATACCTAACATGTCATCCTTCAAAATTGCACATGCTCGTGGAATGGCGTCAAACTTCGCTACTTAAAAATCCCCATAGGCGACGCTTTCAATATTTTTACCGGTTACATGTTTTGAGTTACAGAGGAGATCTAGGGCCAAACTTATTGCTCTCGCTCTAACGTTCGCAGCGATACCTCACATGTGTGGTTTGAACACTGTTTTCATATGTGGGCGGGACTTACGTATGCGTTCGCTTCTGTATGCGAGCTCACGGGGACAGGGGCGCTTTAAAAATCACTTTTATTCACTTTTATTCCTATTACAAGGAATGTAAACATCCCTTGTAATAGAAATATGGCATGACAGGTCCTCTTTACAGTCAATAAGACCCCACATCTCACCTCTAGGATGGGAAGCCTGAAATAAAAAAATAAAAAAAAAACAATCCTGGCTTCGATCGTAGCGGTGAGTCGGTAGAAGCACCGAAGGGCGGCGGGAGGGGGGGACGTCCCCTCTCGCCTCCCATAAGAATGATCAAGCAGCGGAACAGCCGATCTCTCCAATTTCCTCCTGCAGCCGCTGAAAGCCTGTAAGGGGGTAGGGGTGGGGCTGAAGGAGGAACCAGGGAAGGGGCTGAAGGGGGCCCCGTCAAGTAGGCTGTACGGGGCCCCATGATTTCTATCAGCGGCCCTGGTCATGGGACCCCGTACAGAATGACAGGGCCCCCTCGGCTCATTGCCCTGTGGCTCCCCTCTGCTTTGGTTAGCTATGGTATATATAGCTATGGTTGGGGAGGGGTTTGTTAAAGCCGGCCGTACATGGATTGAAATTTGGCCAATTCAGCAGGGACTGGGCAAATTTCGATTCATCTAGAGGCTAGCTTGTTGTACACAACTTGATCTATCGAGAGTCTTGTGTGCAACCAGCCTGTCGGGTTCTTCCCAAATGAACAGTGCCGGCAGCACTGATCATTGTATTGTGATGGCATTGAAGGCTCCCCACCAGCAGAATATAATTGCACAGCAGGAGCAATTGTGTGGATGCTCTTTTTTTTTTTCATTCAAAACACTGGTTGAATTTTTCCTTTTTTTTTTTTTATCTAGTCAAAATTTATGAAAGACAATTTATTACACTTTATGTGCTATCGTGACGTGCGTTGCGCTGCAATAACAAAGCAGACGAGCTACATTTTTACTCAAAACACCACAGCTCATGCATGGTGTGTACTTATGGCAAGTTTGCACCCTTCTTCCTAAAGGTAAAAAAAATATGTACAAAGCTTGCTAAAATAGTAAGGGAGGAATGCACATAAAATTTACTGGAAGATGTTCATGATTTTTTTTTCTCATATCTTTACTATGGTGATCATAGATTCGTGCTGCTGTCACCTTTTCAGCTTGAAGATGTTTGCACAAAACACATCATTTAGAGCCCATTCACACAGGGGCGGCATGACTTGTCCCGCGACTGTGCTGGGCGATCTGAAGACGACTTCAAAGGTGACTTCAAAAATTACTTCTGTATTGAAGTCAATGGAAGTCGCCCTGAAGTCGTCTTGAAGTAGTACAGGAACCTTTTTCTAAGTCGGAGCGACTTCAGTCGCTCCGCTTAGAACGGTTCCATTGCACAGAATGAGACGCGACTCGTCAGGCGGCTGAGACGCCTGACGAGTCGCCCCTGTGTGAATGGGGTCTGACTTTGCAGTGTGGGAAAGTAACAATCAGCATTTGTGGCTAGCCATCATTTACTGTAGAATGCTCTTGCTCATAGAACTGATAGTTCTGTTGATCACATGAGAAGTAGACTGGACACTCCACCCTCTCCCATCACTCGTGGGGCGCTGCTTTGCTTGTGCCGGTGTCCTGCCGAAAATGTTCCCCCGGCGGATTTGGACCCCCCTGTACTGCGCAGGCGCGGCGCTTGCACGGCGCTTGCGCCGTACAAACCACAACTGAGCCTACCAAGCGGCCGAAAATAGCCGAACATGTAGAGCTGACACTCAGCTCCACACGGCGCATGCTTTATCCGCCGGGCGGAACTTATTCGGCAGAACACAGGCTGTCCTCCCTCATATGCACTGCCGAGATACAGGGGCGGAGCTAGTGTAATTGACAGATGGTGCCCTTGGCCAATCAGAGTGTGTGGATCCTTCCTCACACTCCCTCCACCAGTAAAAGACAAGTGTGGGTGTCCAGCAAGTGAGACTGTCACTGTAGGGCAGGGATATGCAATTAGCGGACCTCCAGCTGTTGCCAAACTACAAGTCCCATCATGCCTCTGCCTCTGGGTGTCATGCTTGATGCTGTCAGAGTCTCGCTATGCCTCATGGGACTTGTAGTTTGGCAACATCTGGAAGTCCGCTAATTGCATATCCCTGCTGTAGGGGCTGAAGTTAGGAGGAAACTGGCATTTTGTGAAAACTGTGGAGAAGGAACAAGAGTCAGCCTCTATGTTGTGCTACACTACACTGTGTAGAACTCAGCTGGTGCCCAGCATTTTACATACCAATGCCGCCTGCCACCCACGATTTACATATCAATCATGTACACACACAGAGCAGAGCTGAACAGTATTAATGACTCACTGGGCTGTGCCTATCCTAAGGTAGGGGCCTGGAGCTACAACTCCAATAGCCCCTATGTTATTCCGGCCCTGTCCACTGCACAGCATTTTTACTTTTAAGTGCAACACAGGGGTTTCATATTGTGTTATCTAAGACAATATCCCAGAGGGTGTTTGCTGCTCATATATTTTGTACACTAGTGGCGGCTGGTGCTCCAAATTTTTGGGGGGGGCGCAAACTGAAAAAAAAAACATCAATTGCCGCCACTGTGCCCATTAAACGCAGCCACTGTGCCCAAACGCCACCAGTTTGTCCCCTCAAATGCAGCCAGTTTGTCTCCAAATACAGCCAGTTTGTCCCCAAATACAGCCAGTTTGTCCCCAAATACAGCCAGTTTGTTTACATATACAGCCAGTTTGTTCCCATATACAGCCAGTTTGTCCCCATATACAGCCAGTTTGTCCCCATATACAGCCAGTTTGTCCCCCAAATACAGCCAGTGTGTCCCCATATGCAGCCAGTTTGTTCCCCAAATACAGCCAGTGTGTCCCCCATATACAGCCAGTGTGTCCCCATATACAGCCAGTTTGTTCCCATATACAGCCAGTGTGTCCCCATATACAGCCAGTGTGTCCCCATATACAGCCAGTGTGTCCCCATATACAGGCAGTTTGTTCCCATATACAGCCAGTGTGTCCCCATATACAGCCAGTTTGTCCCCATATACAGCCTGTTTGTCCTCATATACAGCCAGTTTGTCCCCCAAATACAGCCAGTGTCCCCATATACAGCCAGTTTGTCCCCCAAATACAGCCAGTGTGTCCCCCATATACAGCCAGTGTGTCCCCCATATACAGCCAGTGTGTCCCCATATACAGGCAGTTTGTTCCCATATACAGCCAGTGTGTCCCCATATACAGCCAGTTTGTCCCCATATACAGCCTGTTTGTCCTCATATACAGCCAGTTTGTCCCCCAAATACAGCCAGTGTCCCCATATACAGCCAGTTTGTCCCCCAAATACAGCCAGTGTGTCCCCCATATACAGCCAGTGTGTCCCCCATATACAGCCAGTGTGTCCCCATATACAGGCAGTTTGTTCCCATATACAGCCAGTGTGTCCCCATATACAGCCAGTTTGTCCCCATATACAGCCTGTTTGTCCTCATATACAGCCAGTTTGTCCCCCAAATACAGCCAGTGTCCCCATATACAGCCAGTTTGTCCCCCAAATACAGCCAGTGTGTCCCCCATATACAGCCAGTGTGTCCCCCATATACAGCCAGTGTGTCCCCATATACAGCCAGTTTGTTCCCATATACAGCCAGTTTGTCCCCATATACAGCCACTTTGTTCCCCATATACAGCCAGTTTGTCCCCCAAATGCAGCCTGTCCCCAGCCCTGCACTTACCTTCCTTGGGTCCGCGCCGTCCTCGATGTCTTCTCCCGCCCTCGATGTCGCTTCAGCCAGTCAGGTTACCGGTAACCAGATCCGGTGAACCTGATTGGCTGAAACCCCCACAGTCTTTTCCAAGGAACGCACCCCCATGCGTACCTTGGAGGAGTTTTTGGAAGTTGATTACAGCATGAGAGCTGTATTCGGAAAGCCTATCAGAGCCGCTGGCTCTGATAGACACTTCCAAGTCACACCCACCACCGGCCACTGCTCTAATTCATATGGCCGGTGCTCACCAGGAGGCCGGCCATATGAATAGTGGGCAGCGCGGCAGCGGCGAAAATACACAGATTCATGCAATGCATGAATCTGTGTATTGTCTTTCAGTGGCGGTGCAGGAGCGAGAGGGGGCGGCGCTCCGGCGCCCTTTATGGACGCACCGCCACTGTTGTACACACTTTCATAGTGTTCTTTGCACTATAATAAAGAACAATAAAAACACATGCTTTTGCAGGTAAAAAAAGTTTTTATTTTACAGGAGCCTGCAAAGCATTGCACCTGTGATCAGTGGATTGCAGGTGCAATGTCAGGCTCCTGCACACTCTCCCTCCAACTCTTTGCCCGTATCTCTGTACAGGCCTTCGATTAGAAAACTGGACGAAGAGTGAATGGTCTATAAAAACTACATGTCCGGCTGCCACAGTGGCAAAAGGGACTTGAAGTTTATTAATCTACAAATCTCTGCCCTGCACAGCCGCACCATTTTTAAATGTGACAGTGGCTGAATACCCCCAACTGCTTCCATGGGTTGGGGGGGGGGGCACAGGGGGTGAGGGGGATAGTGCTTAGGTACATGTTACAGGTTACACCATAACTTGTAACATGTTCCTAAATTTGAACCTACTCTGTAAGGATGGAACCTCTGCTAACTTTCTGTGTAAGGATGTAAGGAGGCTTAAAAAAATGTAAAAGCCCAACTCTAGAAAAAAATTCACTGTTGGAGTAGAACCCCCTAAATCCCCCCCTGCAGCCTGCTCTGTAATCTGTGACCGGCTCTAGTCGCACTGCTGCCTCTGTAATGTGCAATACAGGGTTAATGCCCCTATTTTACAAGTGAAGCTGATGCTGCGCCCACAGACTGAAGTTTTGGGGGAAGAAAGAGGGCTCTAGAGAAGGCCGGAGCAGAGTAGGTGAGTGATAGGACCTGCACTGTGCAACTCTTGACATAACGAGCATTTAACTCTTGCAGTGCAGGAGACCCCACTGCAAAAGTGATTTTTTTTAAACTCACCAAATTGGGTTTTAACTATGTTGTATAAGTAAGGGGGCAAATAGAAAATATATACAAATAAAATGCCTCAGATTGTTATATAACGCATATCAGCGTACATAAGGTATAACAGGGAAATATTACAAAATATGAACCTTCAAACATAACTACAAGTAACCAACCACACTCCTTCACTACACATAGCTGTATCTCAGTCTGTTGGCATCATAATAATAATATTGCCCATTATTATTTCCTAACTACAATAAAAAAATGCAACTGATATTGTGCTGCAATAAAGAAAATTGCCACCAGGGGAAGCTCAAAGTATATAACCAGAAACAGCTAAAATTCAGCTTTCTCAGTATATAGCAATTTCAAACATTATTAACATGTCTAGGTATTATATACAATGCCTAGGGAAAGTATAAAGCATATTAAACTTAAAACATATTTTTCATGCTTTGCTTATGTAGCGACCTCTCTCTTGCTTTATCGGTTATGCGGCTGTTGTCTAGGGGTCTCTGGGAGGGAGAGATGAGATACACCACGGCCCATGTCCTCCATAACAAAGAGGTGAAGGCCAGAAGATTGGGCCCTGTGCAGGTGTCTTAGAGTCAAGTCCACTACTTCGTTCCTGACTCCTTTGCTCCTAGTAACCAGAGTTCCACACAGTGAATAGGTCCAACTCAGTTTTATTCTTCTTGCCAAACAATAAACAGTTTCTTCTACTGAGTAATAATGGGGAATAGATCGAGGCACAATCCTTTCCCTTCTGATGCTAACCACTGTGATATCACCAGTGGCGGATAGTCACTGCAACTGACCATGTGAGGTAGAACGTGAATTACCTTCGCTAGCACGGCCCCTGTCAGGGGAAGGAGATCCGTCCAAGGGAGAAACAGGAGGCCTCTCTGTCACCAGCGATGCTGCGCCGGACTCTCCAGAGAAGTTCCGCACACCAGTCCTCACGAACTCAGACACGGGCACCCAAGGAATTAGGGCCCCCCTCGGATTCCTCCACCCTCGCGGAACTCAGTCGAAGGTACTGAGCCCCAGGCCTCCGCCATAGTACCTCACCCCAGGCTAAAGGTGCCTGGGATGGACTCCATCCTCGCTCCGGCCAGGTCAAGGGCACCTAGGCCTGGAACACTGGAACGCCAGCACCCAGGCCGAAGGTGCCTGGGTGCGGCCGCGTCCTCCAACTCTGAACTCTGAACCCCGTGGTAAGGGCGTCCGCCCCTTTTATCCCCTCTCCCTTTGCGTCACAGCGGGTTCCCCGCCCCGCTGTACCAGCTCCAGGGGAGGACAAAAAGGTACAGTCTTGCGGTGTGAGCTCAGCCCCGACCCAGGGCAACAGTGCCACCTGTGGGCCGCAAGGAACCTCACACCACCAGAGTCCTCCAAGAACCAGAAAAGGGTCTCGGATACCCTAGCAATCTGTGCATCTGGGTTACACTTTCACCCAGATGCCTCCCCTAAATTCAAGTACCCGCTGCACTCTCCCCCTGGTGATTTGACACTGGTCCCCAGTGTCTGGTACAAACTCACATCCCACAAGGGTGGTGACATAAGTTCAGCCCAGAAACCAAACTACACAATTTAGCCCTGAATTGTGCCAAGACCTGAATGGGAAAGGGAAAACTTAAAGTGGAAGTAAACCCATCGATTTAACAGTTTCAAAAAGCAGTTACATTCCCGGCATGCCGGGAATGCTAAATGTCACATTGGTTGTGCTCTCAACCAAACTGTCAAACCATCCAATGGCTGGTGTCATAACTGATCACATGTGCAGCATCATAGCAGTTGAAGATTAAACAGAGGCCAAGATGGCAGCTTCCTTGGCTGAAAATGATAGGAGGGTTTACTTCCACTTTAAAACAATATAACTTTAAAACTTTTTTCGATAAAACACTGTAAATATCTCACACATTTACATTCTTCCCTCCCCCTGGCTATCTAAGGACCACCCATTCTCAGCAGCCTTGATAGACGAGTCTCCTGCAGAGGGAAAGAAAAGAAACATACATCCTACCATCATATGTGTGTTTGCTTGGAATGAATGAGTCTATCCGAAAAGAAACCCATTCACTCCAATAAGTGCTGCATAATGTAAAAAAACAAAAAACAATCGTTGCGCAACACTGCCACCTGGTGACAATGCCGCGGTCAAGACACTCATCACTTCCAGATGAACTTTTCTCTTCATCATTTCTCTGTGATTCTACACTAACTAAAACCCAAAGTCACTGCTTTCTCTGAAGTGCAAGGAGAAGGAGGGAGAACAAAACAAAACAGCTCCCACTTCTCCGAAGAGTAGAACTGCCCAAATGCAAAAAAAAACTAGGGCACAGTCCCTGTGTTCAGGTGAAAACACTCCGGAAAGTTCAGCAATGAACAGCAAACAGTACACACAGGAGTCTTTCTTTTTCTCCTAAAGGTAAAACCTTGGATGCGGTAGGAACACAGGCTTCAAATGTCTGTCCAAAACCTCCACATGGTACTCAGCATTTCCTCCTTCCTTGCGGCAAATCACCACTCTGTCCGCATGGATATGCCTTCCCAGCATCCACTTAGCTTTACAGTCCTGGAACTTCTTGGTGACCGTTGGTGAACAAGAAAGGTATCGCCGTGCTTGCGGTACTTTAAGTTTGTCCCACACAAAGGTATCATACCATCTTTGGCGAAAAACTTCCACCTCATAAAGCAGTTCTCGAGGCAGGTACGGGTATTCTCACCCATACTCCTGGGCAACCTTCTGGCCGAAGAGCCGCTGCAGCCTTGATAAAGGTGGCATGGTGGCCCGGTCTCCTTCTCCAGGCCGAACAATCACTTCTGGGTGACGAGGTGCGTTCACCACCTCAGTAGATCTGGGCCTAGGAGCCCGCAATGACTGGCGTTGCACTCCCGCAACAGGAACAGGTGAAATGGATGTTGAGTCCAGAAAAGGAACTTCGGACAGGGGACCAGATTCTTCCATAGGCGCCGAGGCCTCTACCCGAGGTGTACTTTCTCCAGTAGACATGGGCAGGTCCCTGATGACACAGGACGAGGGTAGCTTCATCTTGTCCCATCCCTTCTGGTGGAAGATTTCGTCTATCTCCCCATCATCGCCATTGTCAGACAATGAATCCAGGTCAGAGGTGTCGTAGCATTCAGCGGGCAGATAGTTCCCAGTCACTGAATTATCCCCCTTGACGGCCTCCACTGACTGTGGGCTTCCGCCACTTGTAACCACACAGACAGTCCCAACCCCTGGCTCACCTGGGCCTTCAGAAGAACAGGGATGTTCAGGACTCTTCCTACCGGATCCATCCAGGCCAGGCAAACGGCGGGGCAAAGCTCTTCCACGACCACACGAGGCCATCACTAGGCCGACTTTCCTCTTCGGTGGTCGGAGCAGGGAGCTGCTGGTGACCGAGGCAGCATCCTCTGATTTTTCTCTTTTCATCTCCGCTTGGGCAGTCACTTCGCCCGGATCAGTGCGCACGGGGAACGCACCAGCATTGATCTCTCCTTCCGGAGTGGCAGTCCCTGTGAGGTAGTTGAGGTGAAAAGCCCGAGGCTTTTCTGTGGATGGTTCCACCTCAAAGAGAAACTCCTTGCAGACCTCACATCGCCCGAATGGCTTCAGCTGGACCACCAGTCCCGAACAGCCGGGACAGATCACACCGAGGGCCTCCATGTCTCTGCAGGTGTACAGAGCCAATCGCCCCCGGGGCCTTAGTCTTATCCCCGTATCCATAAGCGGAGCAGCCAGAGAAGTCATGTCCATGCAAGAAGAAGCTGAAATCCATGGAGTGGTTGAAGTCATCTTCTCTCTTCGCTGCTCCATTGCGCACTGACCCACTTGCGCCGGAATCTCCACGTGCGTACGTCCACATGGCCAGACTCCTCCCACCTTCTGCACTTGTTCGCGGGCTTTTCTCTTTCCCCGCCCACGAACTACGCAGCTATGGGTTGCCTCGTGGCGCGTTGGCCAATATGGCCGACCTACTCGGAACTCTTCCGGGCAGCAAAGTTCAAATTCAGACACCATACACATCCCGGATACGATGCCCCCACGTGTAGCGACCTCTCTCTCTCTCTTGCTTTATCGGTTATGCGGCTGTTGTCTAGGGGTCTCTGGGAGGGAGAGATGAGATACACCACGGCCCATGTCCTCCATAACTAAGAGGTGAAGGCCAGAAAATTGGGCCCTGTGCAGGTGTCCTAGAGTCAAGTCCACTACTTCGTTCCTGACTCCTTTGCTCCTAGTAACCAGAGTTCCACACAGTGAATAGGTCCAACTCAGTTTTATTCTTCTTGCCAAACAATAAACAGTTTCTTCTACTGAGTAATAATGGGGAATAGATCGAGGCACAATCCTTTCCCTTCTGATGCTAACCACTGTGATATCACCAGTGGTGGATAGTCATTGCCACTGACCATGTGAGGTAGAACGTGAATTACCTTCGCTAGCACGGCCTCTGTCAGGGGAAGGAGATCCGTCCAAGGGAGAAACAGGAGGCCTTTCTGTCACCAGCGATGCTGCGCCGGACTCTCCAGAGAAGTTCCGCACGCTAGTCCTCACGAACTCAGACACGGACACCCAAGGAATTAGGGCCCCCCTCGGATTCCTCCACTCTCATGGAACTCAGTCGAAGGTACTGAGCCCCAGGCCTCCGCCATAGTACCTCACCCCAGGCTAAAGGTGCCTGGGATGGACTCCATCCTCGCTCTGGCCAGGTCAAGGGCACCTAGGCCCGGAACACTGGAACGCCAGCACCCAGGCCGAAGGTGCCTGGGTGCGGCCGCGTCCTCCAACTCTGAACTCTGAACCCGTGGTAAGGGCGTCCGCCCCTTTTATCCCCCCTCCCTTTGCGTCACAGCAGGTTCCCCGCCCCGCTGTACCAGCTCCAGGGGAGGACAAAAAGGTACAGTCTTGCGGTGTGAGCTCAGCCCCGGCCCAGGGCAACAGTGCCACCTGTGGGCCGCAAGGAACCTCACACCACCAGAGTCCTCCAAGAACCAGAAAAGGGTCTCGGATACCCTAGCAATCTGTGCATCTGAGTTACACTACCACCCAGATGCCTCCCCTAAATTCAAGTACCTGCTACACTTAAAAGCATTATAAAGATTGCCAAGGCTTTCTATAGAATGCCTAATTTCAGACATTGTCTGTATCATACATAAAGTTCCAGAGTACTTGTAACTGGTTAGTTATCCTGATAGTCCAGTATAGTGCTGGAAGGTGAAATAAATATCTACTGTATACAGACATATACAGCAGTTTGCATATTCAGCTTGGACTTTTCAACATATGGTAGTGTTACAACATATTAAAATTGATTTATTTTGTTTTTTTACCACTTAATTTACACCAATAATTTGAAGGTACAAATTAATATTTCAATTTGAAACAAAGGTTTGTTAAAAGAAAGCAGAAACAAACTCGATGTTTGTTGGTTGCAAAACTATTTAGGCTTGTCTATTAGTCTATTATTTTTTTCACTGCCAGCCCCTCTATTAGGCTGCATTCACACCTGAGCGTTTTGTAGCCCTAAGCCTGAAGCTACAAAACGCTAGAGGGGAAAAAATCCATTATTCTCTATGGAGATGGTTCACATCTCCACTCAAAAACGCCTGAAGCCGAACGCCTGAAGCTCAAACAAGTTCCGGACCCTTTTTTGACGCGCGAATCGGGCAGATTTGGGCGTTTTAGGAGTCATAGAATGTAATGGAAACGCCCAATTCAAGCATCTAGCGCGACAACGAGCGTTTCGACGGGCGCAAATTCGAGCGACAAAACTACGGTAAAAACGCTCGAAGCGCTACGCTCAGGTGTGAATGCGGTCTAAGAGGCTGCCATACCACAATATGCAAGTCCTTTGTAAAAATTTGCATTTTAAATACCTCTTTAGAGCTGTCTTCAGGCCGTTCACATGACTCGCGGACGCTTTACAGCTCCGAGACATTGCTTCTGCGGGATCTACCTCTGACGTCAGCCGGGGAGATCACGTGACCTCCCGCAGAAGCAATGTATCGGAGCTGTAAAGCGGCCGCGGGTCATGTGACCAGCCTCAAGACAGCTCTAAAGAGGTATTTAGAACGCTCGTTTTTACAAAAGACTTGCATAGTCTGGTATGCTAGCCTCTAATAGAGGGGCTGGCAGTGACCAATGTAGGGTTTTTATTTTTAATAGTAGCAGCAGGGGGGGGCAGAGACAGACAGGGAAGGGGCAGACAGGCAGGAAGGAGGGGTGAGGGGAGAGAGAAGAGCAGAGAGACTACATATAACAGAGGGACGTACTCTGACCACGGTGGTTGGGGCTGAGCAGCCCTGGTTATTGTGGTCAGTATAGAGAGGGCATACAGGAAGTGGCTGGTTCAGGGAGGTTTTTTTACAGTTTAGAGGGGGGAAGATCACACAGCACAAGCACTGTGCTGTGTAATCTGCTTTAAGGGACAAGAATCTTCAAGTGTAAGTAGTTTCCAAGGCAGCCACATTCTGCACACAGGATTTTGTCGTCAACCAGTTTTTCTTTATCTTTTTAGTTGCCATCTTCAAGCGTAAATCCGGAAGAAGCTAACACAGCAAAACACGTTGATTTTACACGCTTGCAATACCGACCATTGTCTGCCTAAGTTTATCACCTGTCTTCTAGTTTGTGGATTTATTCAGATGGCACATTGTTTTAATGTGATAGAAATCATTTATACATTTTTACATTTGATTTTTGGCTTTTATACATTAGATTTTTTGTCTCTTCCTCATTCTGGTGGGCACACTTAAAGTCCTTTTTTGCCTGTGGACTTGGGAGTTTCCCTTCCTTTTCTTTGGATGTGGTTCCCCTCTCCACAAGATTCATTCTGTGGTCCTATACATTAATTAGTGGGATGGTGCCAACATAAGCATATGTACATGTCTGTATCTGGCTAATACTTCTTTTCGTACTTAGTAGCAGATAAATAGTTTAGTTATCATGAAGAAATAAAGTCTGGAGATGGGTCTCACAGAGTGAAGATCCCTAATGCACATACTGTATATTTGAAAGAGGAAAACTGGATCAAGGATTGTGTGTGAGATGAGGTAGTATAGAAATGTTTACCTTGAAGATATCTGAAGACTTCAGACCTTATGATCCTCGTGTAAGACCTGAAAGGATAACATCCCATTAGGGTCTGCCATTTGATATAGGCTGGTCAGGTTTGAATTGGTCCATGCTGCGGAGGAAGTAGGGGACAAGTAAGCTGAGTAGAATGAGGGATTACATATGAAGAAAAGTAGAAGGGAATGAGGGAAAAGGAGTTCTGACTGTATTTTGATTAGATCCCAAAGCGTAAGTAAATGAAGAATAATTGGGTCTGCGATAAATTTATGTTTCAGAGGATGGACAATGGACAAATGGATCAATGGACAAGGAATCACAGTCCACTGCCTCAAGGCCTACCTAGACAGGAATTTCCCAAGTTGCATGATGTTTATTCAACTAACGCATTTTTTTTAAGCAGAATATCTTGGAGTTATGCAATGGTATTTAGGGGCTGAATGGAATATGTTCTGATAAAAGTGAACTAACCCTTTAAAATAAACACCAAGCAGGTGTTCTGAAACAGGGTAGCAGGCTTAGCTGAGCTTCTGAGAGTTCTTCTGTTATGAATAGGGTTGAGCGAACCCGAACTGTAAAGTTCGGGTCCGTACCGAACTTTAGCTTTTTCCCGAAACCCGAACCCAGACTTTGCGCAAAAGTCCGGGTTCGAGTTCGGGTTCGGCAATCTAATGGCGCAGTTAGAAATGCTTCAGGGGCCAGCTAATCTCCTTTTGATTAGCTGGTGTGCCCTTAGAAGCCATCATAGCCATGCCTACTAATGGCATGGCTGTGATTGGTCAGTGCAACATGTGACCCAGCTTCTATATAAGCTAGAGGCACACAGCACACACGTCACTCTGCTTCAGAATAGATAGGGAGAGGATCTTGTCTGCTGCTGCTGCTTTTAGGGAGAGATTGAAAAATACATGAGTTAGTCCTGATTCTGGAATCTGAGGGAAAAGATAGAGAGACAGTGTAGTGTAGGGCCAGGTTCCTGTTGGTGCTTTCAGGGAGAGAGATATATTATATAGGAATAGGAGTCCAGATTCAGAGATATAACTCAGCGATCTGCATAGGTTTACCTGTTTGTGTTGCAGTGCAGTCTTTTTACACTGCCATGAGCCCAGTGTCAGAGAAAATCTACCTTTTATCTGCAAGCTCAGTGCACCAGCACTGCATATATTACGTTGAGAGATACACCGTTTCCATACTGTGGGTGTATTCTGCTCTTGGAAAAAGATCCATTTAGGGCAAAAAAAAAAAAGGCACTTTATTGTGCTCTTTTCCAAAAGACCCATTAAGGGCAAAAAAAAAGAAAAATTTGCATTTTATTTTGCTCGTGCAAAAAAAGACCAGTTTAGGGCAAAAAAAAATAAAAATAAATTTGCACTTTAATGTACGCCTGCAAAAAGACCCATTTAAGGCCACAAAAAATATTTTGCAGTGTGTTATACATATGTGGAGGCGTGTGAAATAAACCATTTCTATATATTTGTCTTCTACTGTGCTATACTAAAAAAACAAAAAATTTTTTTAATAGCATTTTCTGCAGTTCTGTAGCTGTGTGATTCAGCGGTTACGTACTGTGGGTGTGTTGTGGTCTTCCAAAAAACGCCATTTAGGGCCACAAAAAATATTTTGCAGTGTGTTATACATATGTGGAGGTGTGTGAAATAAACAATTTCTATATAGTTTTCTTCTACTGTGCTATACTAAAAAAACAACATTTTTTTTGAATAGCATTTTCTGCAGTTCTGTAGCTGTGCGATTCAGCGGTTACGTACTGTGGGTGTGTTCTGCTCTTCCAAAAACACCCATTTAGGGCAACATCCTAAATTTGGAAAATATGAGGAGAAGGTCAAAGGGACGTGGTGGCCCCGGTCGTGGTGCTGCTGGTGGAGCTCCTGTTGCAGGGAGAGGACGTGGTGGATCTGTGCCAGATACACGCACAAGTGAAACACCTTCCTCAGGTGCGAGTAGGCGACCGAGCCTGCGGCGGTATTTTGTCGTGCCTAATGAGGCTGTACGAATGTTTAGGCCAGGACAAGTACAGGCGATAGTAGATTGGGTTGCTGACAGTGCCTCGGGTTCCTTCACATTGTCTCCCACCCACACTTCTGATGAAAGATCAGAGTTGGCACCTGAAACCCATGTCCATCAGTCTTTCACCTCACCCCCTTGCAAATCAGCCAAGCAGTCTGAGCCCCAAATCATGCAGCAGTCTCTTCTGCTTTTCGATGACTCTGTTAGCAGGGTTTCCCAGGGCCATCCACCTAGCCCTGCCCCAGAAGTGGAAGAGATTGAGTGCACCGATGCCCAACCACTTATGTTTCATGATGAGTACATGGGAGGACCATCGCAGCACGTCTCGGATGATGACGAAACACAGGTGCCAACTGCTGCTGCTTTCGCAATTGTGCAGACAGACAAGGAGGGCAGGGGTGAAGACTGGGTGGAAGATGATGTGGAGGACGATGAGGTCCTCGACCCCACATGGAATCAACGTTATGCAGGTGACCAGTGTAGTTTGGAGGAAGAGGCGGTGGTCGCACAGAGCCACCAGCACAGCAGAAGAGGGAGCAGGGTTCAAAAGCGGAGCGTCCGTCCCCTAGACAGTATGTCTGCTACTGCCCAACGCAGCAAGGGACCGAGCACACCAAAGCCAGGTCCAAGGAGTTCCCTAGCGTGGCAGTTCTTCACACAATGTGCTGATGACAAGACACGAGTGGTTTGCACGCTGTGCAATCAGAGCCTGAAGCGAGGCATAAACGTTCTCAACCTGAGCACAACCTGCATGACCAGGCATCTAAGTGCAAAGCACGAGCTGCAGTGGAGTAGACACCTCAAAAACCAAGAAAGGTCTCTGGCTCCTCCTGCTTCCTCTTCTGCTGCAGTCTCGGCCTCTTCATCCACCTCTGTAGTGACAGTGGCACCTGCCACCCCGCAAACAGAGGATCTGCCAGCAACACTACCACCTGGGTCACCACCCATCTCCACAATGTCCCATGGAAGCGTTCAGCTCTCTATCTCCCAAACATTGGAGCGGAAGAGGAAGTACCCCCCTAGCCACCCGCGATCCCTGGCCCTGAATGCCAGCATTTCAAAACTCCTGGCCTTTGAAATGCTGTCATTCCGTCTGGTGGAGACGCAGAGTTTTAAAAGCCTGATGGCATTGGCTGTCCCACAGTACATCGTGCCCAGCCGCCACTACTTTTCCAGGCGAGCCATCCCTTCCCTGCACAACCAAGTGGGGGACAAAATCAGGTGTGCACTGCGCAACGCCATCTGTGGCAAGGTCCACCTAACTACGGATGCGTGGACCAGTAAGCACGGTCAGGGACGTTATATCTCCCTAACAGCACACTGGGTAAATGCAGTGGCGGCTGGGCCTGAGGCAGATAGCAGTTTGGTGCATGTCCTTCCACCACCGAGGATTGCAGGGCGCTTCAGTTTGCCTCCTGTTGCTAACTCCTCCTACTCCGCTTCCTCATCCTCTACCGCCTCCTCATCCGGTCAGCGTAACACCTTCACCACCAACTTCAGCACAGCCAGGGGTAAACGACAGCAGGCAGTTTTAAAACTTTCCTGTTTGGGGGAAAAACCCCACACCGCGCAGGAGTTGTGGAGGGACATGGAACAACAGACCAATGAGTGGTTGCTGTCAGTGAGCCTCAAGCCCGGCCTGGTGGTGTGCGATAATGGGCGAAATCTCGTAGCAGCTCCTGGCCTAGCCTGTTTGACGCACATCCCTTGCCTGGCGCATGTGCTGAACTTGGTGGTCCAGAGGTTCCTTAAAAATTACCCCAATATGCCAGAGCTGCTGCAGAAAGTGCGGGCTGTGTGTGCGCACTTTCGGCGTTCTCACCCTGCTGCTGCTCGCCTGTCAGCGCTGCAGCGTAACTTTGGCCTTCCCACTCACCGCCTCATATGTGACGTGCCCACAAGGTGGAACTCCACCTTGCACATGCTGGCCAGACTGTGCGAGCAGCAGCAGGCGATAGTGGAGTTTCAGCTGCAGCAATCACGCGTGAGTCGCTCTGCGGAACAGCACCACTTCACCACCAATAACTGGGCCTCCATGCGAGACCTGTGTGCCTTGTTGCGCTGTTTCGAGTACTCCACCAACATGTCCAGTGCCAATGACGCCGTTCTCAGCGTTACTATCCCAGTTCTATGCCTCCTTGAAAAAACGCTTTGTGCGATGATGGAAGAGGATGTGGCACAGGAGGATGAGGAGGAGGAGGAGGAAGCGGGATCATTTCAAAGGCTTTCAGGGCAGTCTTTCACAAGTGGCTACGAGGGTGGGTTCCTGCACCAACAAACGCCAGGTACACAATTGTCCGGCAGAAAGGGCACAGTTCTGGAGGATGACGAGGTGGAGGAGGAGATGGAGGAGGAGGAGGAGGAGGAGCCATTTTCACAGCAGGGTGGCACCCAGACCAGCTCGTGGCCATCACTGGTTCGTGACTGGGAGGATACAGAGGACACAGACGATACACCTCCCACAGAGGACAGCTTTTCTTTGCCTCTGGGCAGCCTGGCACACATGAGCGATTACATGCTGCAGTGTTTCCGCAATGACCGCCGAGTTGCCCACATTTTAACTGGTGCTGATTACTGGGTGGCCACCCTGCTGGATCCCCATTACAAGAACAACGTACCGTCCTTAATTCCCTCACTGGAGCGGGATTGTAAGATGCGCGAGTACAAGCGCACGCTGGTAGATGCGCTGCTGGTGGCATTCCCACCTGACAGCGGGCGTACGGTGGAAGCACAAGGCGAAGGCAGAGGAGGAGGAAGAGGTCGCCAACGCAGCCGGGGCACCGGCAGCACCTCAGAAGGCAGGGTTAGCATGGCTGAAATGTGGAAAAGCTTTGTCAGCACGCCACAACAACCAGCACCACCAGCTGAGATGGAACGTCTTAGCAGGAGGCAGCATTTCACCAACATGGTTGAGCAGTATGTGTCCACAGGCCTACACGTACTGGATGATGGGTCTGCCCCCTTTAACTTCTGGGTCTCCAAATTGGGCACATGGCCTGAGCTTGCCCTTTATGCCTTGGAGGTGCTGGCCTGCCCTGCAGCCAGTGTATTATCGGAACGTGTATTTAGCACGGCAGGGGGCGTTATCACAGACAAGCGCAGCCGCCTGTCCAGAGCCAATGTGGACAAGCTCACGTTCATTAAAATGAACCAGGCATGGATCCCACAGGACTTGTCCGTACCTTCTGCAGAATAGACATGTATACCGGTGTTGTGACAAAAACTGTCCGGCCATCGGATTGTGTCCGGCCCATACTGCGAAGGCGCAGCGCTTGCGCAGTACAGAGGACAAGGAGATTCACAAAATCTCCGAAGATGAACGGCGCCTGCGCCGTGAGTGCAGGTTCAAGCCCCACCATCCAAGTGGACATACGGTAGCACATAGTAACAGGGCCCCTCACGGGCTCGGTTCGATCGCCACGCTTCGGGCACGGCCTCACTTGGCTCGGCTTGAACCACGGATGGTGTGGCCTTCACCTGAACTCACCACGCAGGTGCCGTTCGTCTTGGGAGATTTTCGAAATCCCCTTGTCCTACATACTGAGCAAGCGCAGTACAGGGTGGACACTATTTGATGGGGGACAGAATTCGACACATCACCGGCCTGTCAGGTCACCTATGGCCAGGTGACAGATGCACACCGTAGGGGGACAGGAGTGCACCGCAAGGTAGTGAACCCTATGGCTGACTGCTGCGGATAGGAAACTGGGTGGTTGTGGAAAGCGGGACCAGAGGAGCACAACCGGGATCCTATAGGAAGCTAGAGCCAAGATTCCCCAGGGCGCAGAGTCTAAGACCCAGCAGGTCTTCTCCAGAGCCTCTAGTAGTGAGGATGTTATGCTGCAGGCTGGGTCCAGGTCGCGGCCCCTAGAGTCTCCTAGCTCATGCCCCGTAGGATAAGGGGAAAAGAGGGGAAGCAGCAGCACAAGATATAAGAGTAACGAATAACAAGCTGAAGGTCAAGGGCCACAAGCAGACAAGGAAAACGAAGGACAAGCCGAAGGTCAAGGGTCACGAGCAGACAGGGATAGTCGGGGACAAGCCAAATGTATAACAGAGAGACAGACGTAGCACACGGCAGGCAGGAACCCAAACACACAATGCCTAACAAACACGTTGATCAGCAAAGCAGGCTTGCAGTGCACAGTTTAATATAGTGTTCTGTGATAGGGCCTGGGGTGGAGTCTGGCTGGGAGGAGATTATAAAGGAAGCCAGGTGAAGGAGGTCTGGTCTCTAAGATGAACACATGAGGAGGAAAGGTAAGATGGCAGACAGACATTAATGCATATCCATGACACGGCCTTACTCAGCCATTGTTGTATTTTTGAACCAGTGTTGGCTACCTCGTCCTCCTCCACTGCCGCCACCTCAACCTCCTACTCCATATGGACCTCGTCCTCCTAGGTCAAGATTATAATTTTTATTTTATTTTTTTTGTAGCGCACAGATCCTTTCCCCCTTACCTGCCTTTATGTTGTTGGCTCCTACTTGACGGGCCGTGTCCACAGCCGGAGTCAAAACTCCTCCAGAGGATGATTCTCACCTCTACTGTAGGTAGAGACAAGTCCTTTAATTCCCAGTAAAGTCAATGTCCACACCAGCTGAAATTACAACTCTTATTCTCTCATGGCAAAATAAACTCTACTCGGATAGAAAAGGTTAGAGCAAAGAAACAGGACAGCTTAAGGTGTGGAGGAGGTCCAGGCACAAACGTAGCACATTCACTTCACTGCTTAGGTTTCTCAAACAGTTTTAGGTGCACGGTCTCTGCCACAGACCTTGAGGTTGGTCTCTGCCACAGACCGGGTGTACAAGGCCCCTGCCACGGACCTGGAGAACTTTGGTCTCTGCCACAGACCAGGGTGTATAAGGCCCCTGCCACGGGCCGGGTGAATAAGGCCTCTGATACAGTCAAGATGACCTTGAGCTTCTCCTTCTACAAACCTAGCCCATATCAAGGGGAAGACATCTCTCCAGGGAGTCAACAGACCCTTCCTTCACCGTGACTCCCGCATCGGTCCATTAGAATGATCCTCCCTTCCCTGGAACATGGTCCCCTACACGAGGCGGCACCCTAAGACTCCTCGACCCTTAGCGGACTCCAGACGAAGGCTCTGGACTCCAGGCTTTACTCCCGCACCTAGGCCTCCATACCCAGGGCAGCAGGAACTCCAGGATAGTACCTCACCCCGGGCTAAAGGTACCCGAGATGGAACAGGAACACATGCACCCAGGCCGAAGGCACCTGGGCGTGGACCCCACTGGACATCAGCCCCCAGGCCAAAGGTCTGCCCCTTTTATATGCTCTCCCGGCATGCACAGCAGGTTCTCCGCCCCGCTGTACTACTGCCAAGAGGGGACACAAAAGGCACAGCACTTTATCGGCGGTTCAACCCTAGCCTACCATGGCAGCGCCACCTGTAGGCCTCAGGGAACTGCACACCAATACTGTCCCCCGAGGACAAAATGATCCATGAATCCTACAGAATTAGGGTGTTTGAGCATTTTTACCACTCAAACACTTCCCTTAAATTTAGCACCCGCTACATTTTTATTTCAAAGTATTTTATTTTCCCACTAGCTTATCCATTAAATTGAATAATTTATTCCATAAAGGGCATATTCTGGGGCATTCCCACCATATGTGTGGCATCGTGCCGTTGAGTTTCTGAGGTTCTTAATGACTTCCCGTACCTCTTCTGCTGAAAAGGGGGCCTCCAGCATATTTTTTTATTTTTTTTATGTTATTTTAAGTTATTTCCCTATCCACATTTGTTTGCAGAGCACTTGCCATGCTCTTAACAACATTTTGCTGCCATTTGCAGCCCTCTAGCCCTTTCCATTACTTTTTTAGAGCCTTTTTAGTCCTTAGAAGTCCGGGTCCCCATTGACTTCAATGGGGTTCGGGTTCGGGTTAAAGTTCGGTCCCGAACCCGAACTTTTTTCGGAAGTTCGGCCGAACCCGTCGAACCCGAACATCCAGGTGTCCGCTCAACTCTAGTTATGAACATTGAGGATGAATTTCTTCAAGTGCATGCAACCGTAGAGGTCAGCAAGAATTAGCTTTAAAGCTCATTTACTGCTTGTCAAGAATATGTACTGTAAACAAATGTCTATGAATGAAATGTCCGTGACTGCTGCTCCTCTCTGCCAATCCCTTCACTGGCTTCCCCTACCCCACCGTATAAAATAAAAAATGCTAACCACAACATACAAGGCCATTCACAACATCGCCCCCATCTACATCACCAACCTCATCTGCAGATATCGCCCAAATCGCCCCCTCCGCTCCTCCCAGGACCTCATGCTCTCTAGCTCCCTTGTTACCTCCTCCCATGCTCGCCTTCAGGACTTCTACAGAGCCTCTCCCATCCTCTGTAACTCCCTGCCCCAGTATGTCCAATCAGCCCCTACCCTGTCCACCTTTAGGAGATCCCAGAAAACTCATTTATTCAGGGAAGCCTATCCCACACCCACCTAACAACTCCCAGAGCCACCCCCATCAAATTATTCTCTGCAGCTATTACCTTTTGTACCACCCCCCCCCCCCCCCCCTTAGAATGTAAGCTCTATGAGCAGGGCGCTCCTGTACCTTCTGTATTGAACTGTACTGTAATTGTGCTGTCCCCCCTCTACATTGTAAAGCGCTGCGTAAACTGTTGGCGCTATATAAATCCTGTATAATAATAATAATAATAATAATAATATGTCCTGAATGTCTATAGCCTGGCCACAGCTTCTCTTTAAGGGTAATACATCCCATGAAATGGTAATGTTTACGTTTAAAGAGAACCTCCTTAAATGACCACCTTTTGATTGCTCCATCTAGTGATATCTATGTTCTTTTTGTAAATATTTTTGTATTCCCATTGTGGGAGATTAGCTCGTGGGGATCACCTTTTCTCAGAATGAAGGTCAGCGTACAGGCAGTTTCTTTAAAACCTGGCGTATTGCCAGCTTTATTTACAAGTGGTTTGCAATAGTCATACAAAAAATAAACAAAACAGAAAATCAAATCCTTGCCATCCGGCGCTAAACTAAACAGTAACCGCTCTCTATACGGTGAGGGGCTGGTCCCCGTCACCCACAAAACACAAGGTGAAGCAAACCTTTCTTTTCCAATCCAACAAACAAAGCTCCTCTGACTCAGGTTCCCCTCTGAGTCTCAGGCCAGAGCCCTGCTGTGTTCTCTTCCTGGTCTTTTAACTTCCACCTGAGTGTGGACTCAGGTGGACCAGAACATCAGGACCGGAACCCAGCCTGCCACAGAGGCTGGAAAAACCGGACCGGATTCCCGTTCAGTCCCTTACAATGGACCGAATGCGAGGTGAAATGTAGCGATTGTCATGTATCTCACCTCGCATACCGTCACACCATATATAACATTTTGTAAATGTTTTTTTGTTTTCCCATATATAATACTTTGTAAATGTTTTTTGTCTTCCCATATACCCTTTCTACCCTCGATTTCCAAACTTTCAGTCATCAATTGTTAGAGGCATCAGCATTCAGCAATGACTACTGAGGTATAACTGAAAATTGCTCTCAGCTTAAATAACGTTAGTGCAGAGAAACCTATGTCCAAATTGTTTTTATTATAAAGAATACGGAAGATTATTAATGTCCTAATTGTTTTTATTATAAAGAATACAGTAGATTATTAAAACTCCACCTATTGTATGTTGGTCATCTTGTCTTCCAGAATTAAGGTGTGGTATAGCTTATCCATTGTGATCCATTGTGATTTACAGCCCATTCAATTACCTTTTTTTTTTTTTCTTGTTTAACGAGTTAAATGAAAAAAAAAGACCAATTCCCCCATCCACCAATTTGATATGGATCTGTAGTATTGCATTCTGACAGTGGGGAGCCTTCCCCGATATCAGAATCCCCTAAACAGTATTGCCACTTACAGCCGGCAGCACTGATCGTTTAGGAAAAATCTGACATGCTGGTGGTACACAAGTCGATCGATAGATCGACTTGAGTACCACCAGTCTGCCTATACATGGATCAAAATTAGGTCCAGTCCCTGCTGAACCAGCTGAATTTTGATTCATATATGACAAGCTTAAGGCCATGCTTACTCCATGCATCTGGTCATTATCATCTGGATATGTTTGCTTGTTTGATAAAACGCAATGTTATTTTCATTCATTGTTAAGAAAGTTTGAGCGTGATCTGCAGATTTTCCTTGGGAAACCTTTATCCGTGTGTTGCATTTTGGACTATATTGGACTTGTGGAAACTATTAGGAAAGTTATTTCAATAAAACCACCACGGTTTTACACTCTTTTCTTTATATAAACATCTATGGGAGAGAGTGAAAAACCAACGCGGTTGGCCACGGAGCTATCCTCATTCGTATCCAATGGACGGATCCTTTACGATGTGTGAATTCATGCTAGACTTGACTCCTATAATGTGGAGTCTAGATAAACCTGGTAAGAGCACATTATTGTATATCACGGTGAAAGGTGGACTTGGGTTTGTGGTCGTTCATCATCCTTTGGACACGATTGCAAAGATTTCATCACATATTTTTCTATGGACATTTTCATGAACTGAATATTGTCATTTATATTTGTGATGAGTAAGCACATCTGTGTGAAACGCATCCACTGAGCACCTTTTTTGGATTGATGTTTGTCGTGTTCGCTTGATTTTATGGACTTTCCATAAATTCTTTTGATTTTACTTCCGGATGTGCCGCCATTCTTTTTTGTTTCCATTGGATTTCCCTGGCTGCGGACCAGGCAGGCACCCAGATCTCTTCAGCAGTTCATCAGATACTCACAGGTGGCTTTGAGCGGTGTGTTTCCAGCTCTTTCTCTCATGTCATTTTTATTTGTTTCACTTTACT
Source organism: Rana muscosa (assembly GCA_029206835.1). Lineage (NCBI taxonomy): Eukaryota > Metazoa > Chordata > Amphibia > Anura > Ranidae > Rana > Rana muscosa. The sequence continues at coordinate 872,806,828 of CM055117.1, forward strand.
ACTCACGTAGCGCAGCAATTGTTGGTTTATAATGTATAACAAACAGCATGTGCTGTAAGCTTTTATAAACACAGCAAAATCCAGATTCAGAGTCTCTGTTCTAATCTTTGACAGTGACTTACTTCACAATACCTTTAGCTTCAGAGGTCATTGAGTGTTTTTTTTTTTTTTTTGGCTTATAATTATACTATTTGTTAAGAATGTGCAGTACTACGTATTAATATAGTCTGCACTTTTAATAAACTAAAAAAAATATAATATCTTTTTGATACAATGAACATGCAGCATAGCTTTACAAAGCATTTGGAAACACATTTGAAGCAATTACAGCTCTCTTAAGCCTCGTACACACAGTCGGACTTCCATCTGAATTTTCTGTGGATTTTTGTCCGAACGGAGTTGGCCGGGCACACCCATAGCATACACACCACAGGACTTTTCTGCAAACTTTCTCAAAACTTTTTCCAACATCACATGGTTTTTCTGCTATTTTCTGCTCTTTACCGCCACCCTTTGGTCAACTTCTGCTATTGTTGGTTGATTTTAACATTATTTGTTTTGTCCATCGGACAAAACTCAGATGGTTTTCTGTACACACGGTTGGACTTTGCTCCATCGGACTTTTGTTGGCCAAAAGTTTGTCCGTTTGCAGACCGAAATTTTGTCCGATGAAAACCAAAAAAGTTTGTCCGATGGAGCGTACACACGGTCGGATTTTTTGTCAAACTTGTTCAAAATGAAGTTTGTTGTCAAAAAGTCCGACCGTGTGTACGGGGCTTTATCCAACCTGAAACAAATGAAACTGACATTTATTATACACCTAAAGTCTTTAGCTGTTGAAGCCATGCCATGTGATGTTCCAGGCAATGTTTACCTCCTCTTTGATTGTATTATCTGAAATCTAGTAAACCTGGATCAAGAGCAGAGAAAACCTCTTTTAACCTGGTAAAGGGTCACTGAGGCTTCCTTTTACTCTGAATTCAATCTTCAACAGCTAAATAATTGCACCAATTTGTCCAGCTAGATACACTCAGGTCATCAATCATGCAATCAGTGTCTGCAATACCTGACAGGTGTGATACACCACCATAAGGTAATTAAATGCCATAGTGGTATATTGTGTATTTATTTTAGACATTTATGTAGGTCTGGAATTATTTTTTTGTTTTGAATAGGATAGTGAAGGATTAGAATCCTGTCAAGTTTTTATTGCTGTCTGTGTTCTTCTGGGTAGATTCACCCTACCCGATGACCATTGTCACAGACACACAAAACTATGGGAAATCTCAAATTTTAGACTTGTCATGAGTGACACCGGGACTAAAAGTTAGGAAAAATTCAACATTTCGAGTTGTCACTGGAAAAGAAATATAGGTGAAATCCTCCAATAAAGAAACTTATTCAGGTGACAACCAGCTAAAAAGTGAGTTACCTTAATTTTGAAGGCGTTATTTTCTCACTTCCTGATGCCTCTTCGTGACAGAAATTAAAGGGCAATCTTTTCAATGTACAACAGACAGAAAAAAAAAAAATAGACAATTCTTTTAACCCTTTAATGCACTATCCAAAAAATTTAAAAAAGGTTTGTCTACACATACACTTAAATAAATGTAATCATACTTAGAAATACAGAACTGTAATATAGCAATGCCTACCACCAAGCCTTTTGTACTGAATTATTATTCATTTTTTCTTGATTGTCCTATATTTGTGAGAAAAACAGAATAGACAGTTTAGATTATAGGCTTAACCTGGTAGACAAAATAAGCTGCAATATAATAAAAGTCTGCTTTTGGGTTTAATACCACTTTAACCACTTGCCGCCCACCCATCATCAAATGACGGAGGGACGGTGCGGCTCTCGTTCTGGGTGGACGTCATATGACCCGAACGGCCACGTTCCCGCACCATTTTGCTAGGACACAGCGCAACGCGGCCCTCTTTTATCATATGATCGGCTGTGTCCAATCACAGCCCATCACATGTAAACAAGGAAGTGTCGGTAATCGTCGCTCCTCGCCTCACACTGACAGAGTGTGTGGTGAGGAGAGACGATCAGCGCCATCTCCTTGCAGGGGACAGTAAGAGATGTAATCAGGACACTGATGATTAGTGCCCTGATTACATTAGAGTGCCAGAAATGCCAGCAATCAGTGCCCACCAGTGCCAGCAATCAGTACCCACCAGTGCCAGCAATTAATGCCCACCAGTGCCAGCAAAAAAAAGCCCACCAGTGCCAGCAATCAGTGCCCATTAGTGATGACAGTCAGTGCCGCCTAATAGTGCTGCCCATCAGTGCCACCCATCAATGCCCATCAGTGATGCCAATCAGTGCCACCTATCCATGCCACCTATCAGTGCCCAGTGCCGGCTATCAGTGCCCGTAGGTGCCACCTCTCAGTGCCCACCAGTGCCACCCATCAGTGCCACATATCAGTGCCACCTATTAGTGCCCATAAGTGCAGAATATATTAGTGCCTTCTCATCAGTGCCACCTAATGAGTGCCCATAAGTGCCACCTCAGTCCCCATCAGTGCAGCCTATCAGTGCCCATCAGTGATGCCTCATCAGCGCACATTAGTGAAGGAGAAAAATTACTTAATTACAAAATTTACTGACAGAAAGAAATACTTTATTTTTTTCAAAATGTTCGGTCTTTTTTTTTTTTTTTTTTTATAAAAATCCCAGCAGTGATTAAATACCACCAAAAGAAAGGTCTTTGTATGAAGAAATTTGCGACAGCACTGAAAGCTGAAAAATGGCCTGGGCAGGAAGGGGGTGAAAGTGCCCTGTATTGAGGTGGTTAAAGAGTACTGCAAAAGAGTCAGGTAAGTTTGTTTTATGGCAGAGACAACACATGTGTCTGCCTATTTACAACTTTTTAGCACTTTAGTTCCACTTTATGAAATAGTAATATCTTTTATCAGACCTTGCAATTAGAGTCATGGTTCAAAACAAATACAAATAGCAGTCAACCAATCAAAACTTTATTGAACAGTTCTTCAAAATTTCTATACACTGTACATGTTGATCATATCCCCCCTTAATCTCCTCTTCTCAAGAGAGAATAATCTAATCTTTCCTCATAGCTGAGCTCCCCCATGCCTCTTATCAGTTTGGTTGCCCTTCCCTGCACCTTCTCCAGTTCCCCAATATCCTTTTTGAGAACTGGTGCCCAACTGGTGTTCAAAACTGAACTGCATATGCCAGATGAGGTCTTACTAATGATTTGAAGTAATAAAGCAGTAATAAGGAGATGCATGACATTTCCTGAACTTATCCCTATTATTTATATCTTATAACTTAATTTTCACCTGGTGATCTGGCCAATAGCATGCATCCTGTCCTAGAGTGTCTCCTCTCTGGATGAAGGAGAAAAGGAGATACCTTTAAACAGCAGCATTGCCAAATAAATAGACACGTGCACTGCCAAAACATTTGTTAGTTTTCGTTTCATTGTTTTTTTTTTTCTTTCTTTTCATTTTTTCTGGTCATTCGTTATGATCAAAATTCAAAAATTCGGAAATTCAAAAATTAGAAAATCTGAAGATAGGAACGAAAGTCCAAAAATCCAAAATAACTAACTAACAATAACTGACTATTAAATTATAGGTATTGAAACTTCCTTTCAAATTTGTCTGCTAGTGAACGTAACAAATATGAATTTATCAGAAGTTACGAATTAGCCAAATTAACAAATGCTGCATCAAATGAATGGAACATAACAAATTAATAATAATAAATAATAAAAATATTAATAATAATAATAAAAAAATGTTTATTATATTAATTTAAGTTCCATTCGTTTAGATGCACATTCATTATTTCGGCCAATTCGTAAATTCGGATAAATTCGTATTCGTTACGTTTATTAACAGCCAAATTTGAAAGGAAATTCCAATACCTATAATTTAATAGTTAGTAATAGTTATTATTATTAGTTAGTTATTATTTCGGATTTTCCAATTTTCGGGATTTGAAATGTTCAAATTTTCGTTCTTATTTTCAGGCTTTTGTTCTTTTGAATTTTCGGACTCCCATTCTTATTTTTGTATTTTCAGATTTTCGAATTTCGAATTTCAAATTTTGGATTTGGATTTGGACAGGTTTTCGTTAATTAGAATTATTTCCGAATTAACAAATTTCAAAAAACAAATTCGGAACTAAATGAATCTGTCTACACTTAAATACAAACTCTAGCTAACATTTTTTAACCACTTCAATACTGGGCACTTTCACACCCTTCCTGCCTAGGCTCATTTTCAGCGCTGTCGCATTGTCAATTAATTTTTTTTATTAGTTTCTGGTAGGAAATGTTGTAAATAAGTAATTATTTCACCTTCACTGATGTGCACTGATGTGCACTGATGAGGCTGCACTGATGGACACTGATAGACTGCATTGATGGGCACTGATGAAGTGGCACTAATGGGCACTGATGAGACGGCACTGAAGGGCACTGATGAGGTGGCAATGATGAGGAGGCACTAATATGTAGCACTGATGGGCACTGATATGCAGCACTGTTAGGCACTGATAGAAGGCACGGATAGGCGAACCTGATGGGCGGCACTGAAAGGCAGCACTGATTGGCATCACTGATTGGCAACACTGCTGGGCACTGTTGGGGCTGCGCTGATCACCAGGGCACTGATGATGAGTGCCCTGATTATTTGTGCAGGTCTCCCCTGTGAGGAAATGCTGCTATTCGGCTCTTCTCTCCTCACACACTGTCAGTTTACATGTGATCAGCTGTGATTTGACACGGATGATCACATGATTAAAGAGCCGCATCATCGCTGCAAGAGTGGGACAAGAGTATGATGTCGCCCTAGAACAATAGAACCGCCCGTCATTTCCCTATATGGCAGGCGGGAGGTGGTTAAGCAGTTACAGAACTAATTTTTTTACAATAATAATCCAAAGTTCTTTTTTTATTTGGGATAAACATTTTACATAAATGAGAAATAAGCTGTGCATTGTAAGCACCCCTGTGATTAATAAATGGTATGTCTCAACCCTCTAACAGCCCCTTTTGCTGGACAGCTTGGTCTGGCAAATGAATCTGGAAAATAACAGACTTACTGGCCATACCAACAGGTGAAAATAAATGTGAAAAAGCCTAAAAAAGAAAACTAATGCTGCCACTACATCAAAAAAATAGTAATTTGATATATAAAAAAAATAGTTTTTGGTTTTAATACCACTTAAGCCCTATGCAGCCCCACTGCAAGAGAGGATTTTTAGGTTTGCTCAAGGTTACTTTTATGCGCACAAATCTAACCAACAGATTTCATGAGATATATAAAACAAATTTGTCAGGTGCTTTAATTCTCCAAGATCCACCCAAAACGTAAAAATGCACAATCAGAATATGCAAATGCACCCAGAGATACAGTGGGTACAGAAAGTATTCAGACCCCCTTACATTTTTCACTCTTTGTTATATTGCAACCATTTGCTAAAATCATTTAAGTTCATTTTTTTCCTCATTAATGTACACACAGAACCCCATTTTGACAGAAAAACACAGAATTGTTGAAATTTTTACAGATTTATTTAAAAAGAAAAATTGAAAGATCACATGGTCCTAAGTATTCGGACCCTTTGCTGTGACACTCATATATTTAACTCAGGTGTCCATTTCTTCTGATCATCCTTGAGATGGTTCTACACCTTCATTTGAGTCCAGCTGTGTTTGATTATACTGATTGGACTTGATTAGGAAAGCCACACACCTGTCTATATAAGACCTTATAGCTCACAGTGCATGTCAGAGCAAATGAGAATCATGAGGTCAAAGGAACTGCCTGAAGAGCTCAGAGACAGAATTGTGGCAAGGCACAGATCTGGCCAAGGTTACAAAAAAATTCTGCTGCACTTAAGGTTCCTAAGAGCACAGTGGCCTCCATAATCCTTAAATGGAAGACGTTTGGGATGACCAGAACCCTTCCTAGAGCTGGCCGTCTGGCCAAACTGAGCTATCGGGGGAGAAGAGCCTTGGTGAGAGAGGTAAAGAAGAACCCAAAGATCACTGTGGCTGAGCTCCAGAGATGCAGTCGGGAGATGAGAGAAAGTTGTAGAAAGTCAACCATCACTGCAGCCCTCCACCAGTCGGGGCTTGATGGTAAAGTGCAAGACACATGAAAGCCCGCATGGAGTTTGCTAAAAAACACCTGACGGACTCCAAGATGTTGAGAAATAAGATTCTCTGGTCTGATGAGACCAAGATAGAACTTTTTGGCCTAAGCGGTATGTGTGGAGAAAACCAGGCACTGCTCATCACCTGTCCAATACAGTCCCAACAGTGAAGCATGGTGGTGGCAGCATCATGCTGTGGGGGTGTTTTTCAGCTGCAGGGACAGGATGTCTGGTTGCAATCGAGGGAAAGGTGAATGTGGCCAAGTACAGGGATATCCTGGACGAAAACCTTCTCCAGAGTGCTCAGGACCTCAGACTGGGCCGAAGGTTTACCTTTCAACAAGACAATGACCCTAAGCACACAGCTAAAATAACGAAGGAGTGGCTTCACAAAAACTCTGTGACTGTTCTTGAATGGCCCAGCCAGAGCCCTTACTTAAACCCAATTGAGCATCTCTGGAGAGACCTAAAAATGGCTGTCCACCAACGTTTACCATCCAACCTGACAGAACTGGAGAGGATCTGCAAGGAGGAATGGCAGAGGATCCCCAAATCTAGGTGTGAAAAACTTGCTGCATCTTTCCCAAAAAGACTCCTGGCTGTATTAGATCAAAAGGGTGCAAATACTAAATACTGAGCAAAGGGTCTGAATACTTATGACCATGTGATATTTCAGTTTTTATTTTTTAATAAATCTGCAAAAATGTCAACAATTCTGTGTGTTTCTGTCAATATGGGGTGCTGTGTGTACATTAATGAGGAAAAAATTAACTTAAAAGATTTTAGCAAATGGCTGCAATATAACAAATAGTGAAAAATTTAAGGGGGTCTGAATACTTTCTGTACCCACTGTAGATGCACTTTACATTATACTTTTCATCATCTTATTTAAAGTGATTGTAAACGATCACCTTGTAAAACAACTCATTGAGTTTAAAATAGAAATGAAAGGCAAAACCTTTTTGTATAGATATATATATATATATATAAAAAAAAACATTCTAAATACCTTTTTTCCCTTTTTTTTAAATAAATGATCACATTCCCTCTGTTCTCTGCATAAGCTGGGGAGGAGACACAACAGTACACTGAGCTTCCAGGTCAATGACTGTGCAGGGTCAGAACAAGTCTGATCATAGGAGGAGAGCAGGCTGAGTTCCCAGCATAGCTAGAGAACTGACCACAGTGTGCTATCTTGTTTAGTGTGGTAAGTTTTTATTTGGAAAGCAAGGGGACTAGCAGGAACACCAGGGATTTCACATAAAGGAAGCAATACAAAGAGAACAGGATACTTTCTCATACAAGTAAATGGTACAGCAGGCACATATCAGGAATATGAAGTGGTGCTTTAACAACTTCCACCCCGGAAGATTTTACCCCCTTCCTGACAAGAGCACTTTTTACAATTTGGCACTGCGTCATTTTAACTGACAATTGCACGGTCGTGCGACGCTGTACCCAAACTAAATTTGCGTCCTTTTTTTCCCACAAAGAGAGCTTTCTTTTGGTGGTATTTGATCACCACTGCGTTTTTTAGTTTTTGCACTATAAACAAATAAAGAGCGACAATTTTGAAAAAAAAACAATATTTTTTTACTTTTTGCTATGATAAATATCCCTAATTTAAAGAAAAATAAATGTCTTCATCAGTTTAGGTCAATATGTATTCTTCTACATATTTTTGGTGAAAAAAATCTCAATGAGCGTACACTGATTGGTTTGCGCAAAAGTTATAGCGTCTACAATCTATGGTAAAGGTTTATGGCATTTTTATGGCATTTTTATTATTATTATTTTTTTACCAGTAATGGCGGTGATCTGCGATTTTTAGCGGTACTGCGACATTGCGACTGACAAATCAGACACTTTTGACACATTTTTGGGACACTAGGGGGCGATCAAGGGGTTAAATGTGTGTTTCCTCAGCGTGTTCTAACTGTGGCGGTATAAGACTGACTAGGGGAGGAGACATATTGTTGTTCCTACTTAGTAGGAACAAACAATATGTCTCCTCTCCCCTGACAGAACAGGGATTTGTGTGTTTACACATACAAATCCCCATGCTGGCTCTCGTGCACACGATCGCGCGTGGCCGGCAGCGATCGGTGACCAGGCGCATTGGGTCCCCCGTCGTGCAACAGATGCATGCGCCCTCTGGTGGCTCTTAAAGGTAACCCCGTACCCATATGGGGGTTCGCGCAGGGGTGCCATTATAAAAAGACATGAGACGGTCGGGAACCGGTTAAGATATACTCCACATGATAATCTGTAAAATGGTTGGAATGTAGAAGATATTTAAAGGAAACTATACTGGTTTAGTATCTATTTTTTTTACGTGACTAAAATAAATATATACCATTATACATTCAAAATATATAGAACAGGGAAGGTTTAGAACCCCCTGACAGTTTTATATTGCTATCAGGGGCTAGAAATAATATTATTTTTAGTAGAGTAGCAGTAAGTTTACAGCCAGATTAGGAGTGCACAAGGCCCTAGGTAGGATTGCAATTTTGGGCCCCTATGACAGTGCTTTAACACATGATAGCATGTGTTGTGTTACAGCAGCACATTATTTTGGATGAGCTGCCAATTCAACCCATTGCAATCAAAACCACACTTTTTTTCTGGAATGCAACACATGGCAGCACAGGTGTTGTGGCTTGGAGCATGAGGGTACCATTCAAAATCAATTGCACCACAGAGCATACTACATACTGTACATAACATGCATTGCTGCAGTGTGATATTGTGAATCAGTCCTAACAGAGATACAACTGTGTGTGTGAGAGCTGCACTGTGGGAGGTTGGGGGAACGGTGGAGGGGTGTTGGACACTGTGGGAGGTTGGGGGAATGGTGTGTAGCACCCTGCTCCTGTTGACCAGGCGCTCGCATGTAAATTTAGTGGGTTATCTGTTCTGTACATAGTTCAGATTCAATTGTGGCTAAATTAGCCTCTGCTCCAGCATTGGCTGTGTTGCGTGCAGTTCCACACTGTCGCCTGTAGGTGTCGTTGTCACCATGGGCCAGTGATGGAAGGGAAACAGGCTAAGGTGTATTGGGTGTCCTTTTCCCCAGAAGCAGCCCAGTGGGAGTGGTCTCCCCGCTGTGCATTCTGGGAGAGGATACTTAAGGGGCAGACGCCATCTTTCTAGCTCTCTCACCTCATGGCCTGCCTGGCCTAAGGTATGTGACAACTCCTCTTCTGCCTCTGGGCTTGCTGGCCCGAGGCTACGTGACTGCAAGTAGGCCCAGAAGCTGTCAGGGGCCTACTGGTTCAGAGGTGGTCCTGTGCTGTCTGTCCTGCGGGAAGAAGCCAAGCAATTGAAAGATCCGGGGTAGGACTCATCTTGGAGAGGACCGAGCGCAATGCTGGTATCTCAAGAAGTGCCTGATGACTCAAATGGAGGATGCATCCTAACCAATCTACCTCACAGTACTGCCGGATGGCTTAAATGAACTTTGGTACTGTGTTGCTGTGTTCGCTATTAATATCTTGTGGCAGAGGATTGTTCAACTGATACTGAATCCTGTGGCAGAGGATTGTTCAACTGATACTGAATCCTGTGGCAGAGGATCGTTCAACTGATACTGAATCCTGTGGCAGAGGATCGTTCAACTATTATTGTTCTCATCAAGTCTGTGGCAGAGACTTTTGTTCCGTGCATCATTCCGGCTGCTAGGTCAGTGAGAGAGGCCTATCCGGGTGAGCAAGATCCGTTGACTGAAGTGTACTTGTCTCCGGGATTTCAAGTTCCTCAGTGATCTGCACCAGGTATCTGAACCTTCCCCTAACCCTCCATCCCTCTACTGCTCAAGTTGTTTAATAAAAGCATTGGAAAAAGAACTAAGTGACTGGTGCATAGATCCGTGGGCGCAAGGCCCAGTATCGACTCTAAGTTTCTAGCCTGGTGAACTGTGGGTAGGTAGTGATGTCAATGACCCAAAATAATAACCAGCAGCTCCTACGGGGGTAGTGCTACAGGTGGAGGGGTGTTGAACACTGTGGCAGGTTTGGGGAACAGTGGAGGGGTGTTGGACACCGTGGGAGGTTGGGGGAACAGTGGATACTGAGGAAAGTTGGGGGAACGTTGGAGGGGTGTTGGACACTGTGGGAGTTTGGGGGAATGGTGGAGGGGTGATGGACACTGTGGGAGGTTGGAGGGAACTATGGACACTGTGGCAGCAGGCAAACACTGTGGGAGGTTGCAGGGCTCTGAAGGGCTGGTTTGCACTGTGGAGGACCCTCTCGGAGCTCTGAAGCAGGTTGGGGGAAGTTGCTTGTGAGCAGCTTTGTGCATTGTGCCATTTCTCCACTTATTGTGCAGACCTCTTGTCAGCATGGGCATACTTGCCAACATCTCCAAAAGGTTTTCAGGCAGTGGCGGTGCATTCATAGAGGGTGCAAGAGCGCTGCCCCCCCTCTCCTGCACCCGTCAATCTCCAATAGATAGATTCATGCATTGCATGAATCTATATATTGTTGCCGCTGCCGCCCCCTAGTCAGGTGTCTGGCCCCTTGTCGAGTGCCGGCCATCTGAATTACAGCGGCAGGGGTGTTTTCGGAAGTGCCTGATTAGAGCCGTCAGCTCTAATAGGGCTTCCAAATTGGTAAGCACTGGGTGCACTGCTGTGTGTTCCCTGCTTACATAGTGCTATGTTAGGGAAACAATGTATTTGTTTCCCTAACACTGACCCGCCTCTCAGCCAATCAGGTGCACCGGGTCTGGTTACCCAGTGTCACCTGATTGGCTGAAGTGACAGGCGTTGTAATTGGATGCCTATCAGGTGTCCATTCATAGCAGAAGAGGACGGGAGAAGACATTAAGGACTCGGAGGGAGCGTGGAGGACAGCGCTGACCTGAGACAGGTAAGTGTCGGCTGGAGGGGAACACTGGCAGCATTTGATTAGGGAAAACTGGTGGCAATTAATGGGGCAAACTGGCAGCAATTGATGGTTACAGTAGCTGCGTTTGATGGCACAGTGGTGGCAATTCATAGGTACAGTGGCTGCGTTTGATGGGCACAGTGGCAGCGTTTAATGGGCACAGTGGTGGCAATTTATGGGTACAGTGGCTGCGTTTGATGGGCACAGTGGCTGCGTTTGATGGGCACAGTAGCGGCAATTGATGGCACAGTGGCTGTGTTTGATGGGCACAGTGGCTGCATTTGATGGCACAGTGGCGGCAATTGATAGGCACAGTAGCTGCGTTTGATGGCCACAGTGAGGCTGCAATTGATGTTTTTTTTTTTCAGTTTGTTTGTGCCCCCCAAAAATTTTGAGCACCAGCCGCCACTGTTTTCATGGGCATCTTTTTTGCTGTTTACCAAAGTTTTTTTATTGCAGCATAAAAAACAAATAGAACATATACAGATATTGCATGTTACAAGTATCAGTTTGGTACAAATGCTAAAGAACATGCAAAATAATGGCCATTCTCCTTCAGGGATTTATTAATCTGAATCAACCAAATATCCTTATAACAAAATTGGCCATGGTGGCCGGAAATGTGAACCTGTATTGCATAAGCGAAAAACGTTGAGAGCGAAAACTCAAAATAACCAAAAAATAAAAAAACGGAAAGAAAAAGTACAAGGGCACCAAGTATATCTATTTAGCGTTGCAGGTATGTTGTTATCCCTGTTTCTACGCACCCACATATCCATAAGCAGACCTAGACTCCCATTTCCTATTATATAAAGGCATAGTATCCATAATAGTATGGTGAACCCGCTCCATAAGCTGAATGGCCTCTATACATTTCAATATCTGATCCCATGGGACCTTGGGGGAGCGGCAGTGTAGTGTAATTACCCAGTGAACTGCGCTGAATAAGGTATGGGATAATTTTTGGTTCGGAGGGGGCACTTCTGGTAACGAAAAATAAGCACATTTGGTGAGTCAGGGTCAATTGCATCCCTGTGATTAGAGCGACCTTAGAAGACACCCTCTGCCATATTGGTTTAATAACCCTACAGCTCCAGAAAATATGGAGGTGTGCTCCTCTGTCTGGGCAGCCTCTGAAGCAAGTTTCAGGGACCGAGGGATAGAACCTGTGTAATTTGGACGGTGTGTATTACCACCTAGTATGAAGCTTAACAACTGTTTCCTTAAGTGCCATAGACTTTGTGAATCTGTGCATATTGGAAAGCATGCCCAATCTTTAGGGGAAATTTCTTGGCTCATTTCCTCCTCCCAGCTAAGCATCACTGAAGATTTGGCAGGAAGATTTTCTTCATTGAAGAATTTATATGTAGCGCCCCCCCCCCCCAATATTTGAGGGCGCTATATGGAAATTTAGGGGCAGTCTGAGCCAGTAGTTGGGCTCAGACCAATTATAGTTCAAATTGTTTGCTCTGCTCTGGGTGTGATACTGCCCGGCAGTGTTATTCTCCTTTGCCTGCAGGTGGCACTGTCATCGCTGGCACAGGCTGGATCACGGGGTATCACAGCACCTTGGGTGTCCTCTCTCGGCAGCCAACAGTCTACCCGCTGTGCATGCTGGGAGAGGGTACAAAAGGGGCAGACGCCATTAGGCGTGAGGCGATTCCAGGGGGACCCCAAGGTGTTCAGGGGGACCTCTGGTCCAGTGAGCGTCCCTCGTGGCACGCATGGCACGAGGTGCGCAGGTGTGTTTAGGTCTTGGGCACCTTCAGCCCAAGACTCTGCTGCTGCATTGTAGGCCCAGCTCCGCTGACAAGGGCCTACGCTTCAGAGAAGGATCCCAGGCTGCCCAGTTTTAGGGGGCCCAACTTTAGGAAAGGAGTTCCAGGGGAAGATCAGTCCCGGCGGAGATAGCGACGGTACTGCTGTCTCGGGGAGAGGCCTGGAGGTCTACCTAAAGAGGGATCCACCATCTCTGACATCCGTGCTCCATCCCGGCTGCTAGGACCGCTCTTATAGGGACTATCCGGATGAGCAATACCCACTCAGGCTTGAGTGGCGACGAGTATATATATATTTGGGATCTAAGTGTTGCATGCCTGAACCTTCCCCTACATCTTCAACTTTCCTACTTTCGCTGTCTTCAAGTTAACTCAAAGTGAGAAAAAGAATAAAGCCTTGCTGATTAGGTTTTACTCGTGTATAGACATTGGCCTTATTCCTGAAATACACTAGTGTGCCTAGACAACGAAGCTGAGGGATCCACTCGTGGGAGATATTTTGCTGCAGACCCAAAGGTAATTAACAGTGGATTTCCATACTTAAAGTGTGAATCCGGCGTAGCAGCAGGGATAGAGGAACAGTGGAAAAAAAGGTCCGGTTGCAACACGTGGTCCGGTTGCAAAGCCTGCCCCAGTGCCTGCCAGAACCGGACATCGAGAGCGGAAGTAAGCCCGAGAAGTCTCCGACAGGTGACGGTAAGGAGGCTGGGAGAAATGTGTCCACATCTACCCGCAATTACTTGCCTGCTGAGGAGTATGGTACTTCAGACCTGGACTCTTCGTCCGATGTGGGGGATGACGCCGAAATAGACGATATCTTTATTAAAAGGGGATGGGACAATGTAAAAACTGTTGCCCCGGCCCGCAGCCTCACAGTGGGATCACCTATGAGTTCAGGGAGCACTACGCCCCGTATGGAGGTCCCGGCCATAGAAGGAAAAGCGGTATCTGCCCCGAGTGGAAAACCCCTAACAGGGCCTGATATGGCTACAGTCCGGAGATCGCCGGACGCCATTGTACTCACTGGAAGTGGGGATTGCAGAACTCTTCCCCATCTTGCCTACTTACAGCAAATTTTGAACAAAAGAGTGGCCAGTGAGTATGGCTGGGAGTACCCCTACATGCCCAAGGAGCTGCTGTTCGAGATAGAGGCCTATTGAGAAAGGTGGAGCGCCAAAGCTATATGGGACTGTCTCGAAGTGCCTAAGCCATACAGGTACTTTGCTTGCTCAGCCGCTATGACTGACCATTTTAAGGGTTGTCGTAAAGAGTGGAACTATGGTCAGCATATCCATGCTGATCGGGTGGTGATCTGTTGCCCAGGGAGACAGGACGCTATTTTATAGAGACCCTGGACAAACAATGGAAGCCCATTACTCTTCCAGATCCCCACTACTACCTTTGAGACAGGAACTTTTTTTCTATTATCCTGTCTTTGCACAGACAAACTGTGCCCTGGATCCAAGTAACTTTGCCCCGCTGCTAAGGGGATATCTACTCTTAAAGAGGAAGAAAAGTGGAGAGCTTGTTATGTTTTTTTCTCTCCCTCCTGCTCCGATTAAGGGACAGTTTTCCTCTAAATTGAACTTTGGGGTTGATTAGTCAGTATGTCATGGTGAAGGAACGCAGTGGTCAAGATGTGAAGTGTTCAAGTGTGCTGTGCTGCAGTTCCATGCGCAGCTATTGTGGAGTACTGAATTTATGCCAACACTTGGTGGCAGTGTTCTAAAAAAAAATTAACTGCTCTAATGAGAAAAGCATTTAGGCTTAGATGTTTTTAATTAGCTATTTTATGCTAGGCTTATGCCCCATACATACGATCGTTTTTCTTGCCATTTTTTTTCTTGCCGTTTTTCACGTCGTTTTTTTTCATGTTTCCTCTCAAGCCTGTCTTGCGTACACACGATCATTTAAAAAAACGATCAAGCAAAGCGCAGTGACGTACAACACGTACGACGGCACTATAAAGGGGAAGTTCAGTTCGAATGGCGCCACCCTTCATGTTAGTAAAGTTTGTTGAGCGACGATTCGCTCTTTTCAGTCTCGTGCTTTTCAGTCCGTGACTGCGTGACGAATGTGCTATCTCCATTACGAACGCTAGTTTTACCAGAACGAGCGCTCCTGTCTCATACTTGATTCTGAGCATGCGCGTTTTTTTTTCACGTCGTTAAAGCATACACACTATCGTTTTTCACGTCGTTAAAAAAAACGACATGAAAAACGACGTGAAAAAAGAGAGCATGTTCGAAATTTTTAATGGCCGTTTTTCACGTCGTTAAAAATGCTCTGGAGCCTACACACGATCATTTTTAATGGCCATTTTTTTTAATGGCATTTTTAACGGCATGAAAAACGATCGTGTGTATGGGGCATTAGAGTAATAGGCTTAGAGAAGGGAATTGCTTCCTTTAAGGGAGGCAGTTTACTTTTAAACTGTATAAAAGTTCTAAGGATAGGATGTTTGTATATCTTTCTTGTTTTCATGTGGTTTTTTTCCTTGCAGGTATGAGAACGGCTATCAACACCACCGGAGAATGGGGTGGGATAGATAGCTAGTGATTAGTGAAATGTATATTATTTTTCTATTTTGAAAAAAAATGTCAGTGTCTGTATGTAATGTTATCTATATGCTTCTTTTCTTTCCTTCTCCTTTCCCAATATTTTTGGTTCAGGCAGCTGTTTAACTTTGAAGTTCTTAGATGAATCAACAGCCTTCAGGATTGAAGGAGTTTGATTCCTCTAGCCACTGAGGACAGTGTCTTTTTCAGGAGGGGGTGTGTGTAGCGCCCCCCCCAATATTTGGGGGCGCTTTATGGAAATTTAGGGGCAGTCTGAGCCAGTAGTTGGGCTCAGACCAATTATAGTTCAAATTGTTTGCTCTGCTCTGGGTGTGATACTGCCCGGCAGTGTTATTCTCCTTTGCCTTCAGGTGGCACTGTCACCACCAGCACAGGCTGGATCACAGCACCTTGGGTGTCCTCTCTCAGCAGCCGTGCAGTGGGCGTGGTCTACCCGCTGTGCATCCTGGGGGAGGGTACAAAAGGGGCAGACGCTATTAGGCGTGAGACGATTCCAGGGGGACCCCAAGGCGTTCAGGGGGACCTATGGTCCAGTGAGCCTCCCTCGTGGCACGCATGGCACGAGGTTCGCAGGTGTGTTAGGTCTTGGCCACCTTCAGCCCAAGACTCTGCTGCTGCATTGTAGGCCCAGCTTCGCTGACAAGGGCCTACACTTCAGAGAAGGATCCCAGGCTGCCCGGTTTTAGGGGGCCCAACTTTAGGAAAGGAGTTCCAGGGGAAGATCAGTCCCGGCGGAGATAGCGATGGTACTACTGTCTAGGGGAGAGCCCTGGACGCCTACCTAAAGAGGGATCCACCATCTCTGACATCCGTGCTCCATCCCGGGTGCTAGGACCGCTCTTATAGGGACTATCCGGGTGAGCAATACCCACTCAGGCTTGAGTGGCGACGAGTAGTGATGAGCCGAACACCCCCGGGTTCGGTTCGCACCAGAACCCGCGAACGGACCGAAAGTTCGAACGAACATTAGAACCCTATTAAATACAATGGATGCGAACGTTCGAATTCTAAAGTGCTAATTATAACAACTATTATGCATGTTATTGTCCTAAAAAGGGTTTGGGAACCCGGGTTCTGCACCAGGGGACATGTATCAATGCAAAAAGAAGTTTTAAAAACGGTCGTTTTTCGGGAGCAGTCATTTTAATGATGCATAAAGTGAAAAAAAAAAGTCAAATATTCCTTTAAATATCGTACCTGGGGGGTGTCTAAAGTATGCCTGTGAAGTGCCACGTGTTTCCCGTGTTTAGAACTGTCCCTGCACAAAATGACACTTCTAAAGGAAAAAAAAGCCATTTAAAACTGCTTGCGGCTTTAATGTAATGTCTGGTCCCGGTAATATGGATGAAATTCTTTAAGAAAAATGGCATAGCTACCCCATGACCCCCCCCCCCTACCCCAGCCCATTACCAGCCCCTTTGGGTCTTGTATGGATATTAAGGGGAACCCCGCACATAAAATAAAAAAGGCCCTATATACTCTGAACAGCCCTATACAGGCGGTGCATACAAGACAGGGACTGTAGGTTTGTTCTTATGTAGAGTCTGTTTGTAATTTTGAACAGGTACATTGTTGAAGTGTAGCTCCAGACCAAAAATCTATTTTTAAACTTTTTGGAAAACATAGGTAAGGGTTATCACCCCTGTAACATTTGTTTTGCTGTCTGTGCCCCTGTTCAGAACATTTCACCTCACTTTCCGTCCCAATGACAACTGTTTTTGAAATGTGGTGTTTTTCTTGAAACAAGGATTGCTGATAAAGCATCAGTACAGAGGAGACACCTTTCTCCCATATTTATTCTTACAGGAGAGAATTTTCCTTCCTAGTGGTAGATTTCCTCTCACTTCCTGTTGTCTTCTTGCGTTTGCAAGTAGGAGTCGTTTGTAAGTTGGATGTTTGAAAGTAGGGACCTGCCGTATATACTCTGCAGAAATAGGCCCCTTAGTTGTTGGTGTTGGCACAACACTGTAAGCACTCACAGTTACTCTTGGTTGGTGCTGGAACGCCCTGCTGTCAACTATTATATCAGGAATTTTAATTACATATAATTGTTGAACAGTGGTAGTAAAAATTGGGCCTTTGATGGTGGTGCTGGTGCCACAACACTGTAAGCCCTGACAGTTACTCTTGGTGGGTGCAGCAATGGGCCCTGCTGTGAATTATTAGATCAAGAATTGTAATTACATGCCCCTGTTGAACAGGGGCTGAAAAATTGGGCCTTAGGCACTGGTGGCACAACACTGCAACCCCTCACAGCAACTGTACTTGGAGCACAGCAATGAGCCCTGTTGCAAAGTATTGCTTCAAAAATTGTAATGACACGCCCCTGTTAAACAGGGGCTGAAAAATTGGGCCTTAGGCACTGGTGGCACAACACTGCAACTCCTCACAGATACTGTACTTGGAGCACACCAATGAGCCCTGTTGCAAAGTATTGCTTCAAAAATTGTAATGACACGCCCCTGTTAAACAGGGGCTGAAAAATTGGGCCTTAGGCACTGGTGGCACAACACTGCAACTCCTCACAGATACTGTACTTGGAGCACAGCAATGAGCCCTGTTGCAAAGTATTGCTTCAAAAATTGTAATTACACGCCCCTGTTAAACAGGGGCTGAAAAATTGGGCGTTAGGCACTGGTGGCACAACACTGCAACTCCTCACAGATACTGTACTTGGAGCACAGCAATGAGCCCTGTTGCAAAGTATTGCTTCAAAAATTGTAATTACACGCCCCTGTTAAACAGGGGCTGAAAAATTGGGCGTTAGGCACTGGTGGCGGCACCCATAAACAAAAATGATCTTACAAGCTATCATCATCAATCGTATCATTGAGGACTCGGAGGAGGAGGATAGCCAGTCAACATAACAGCACAGGCACTCAGCATCAGCATCAGTCTTGAAGGGATGTGACATGTTAAAATCAATTAGTCTGTTATATCAGCATCAGGTGTGTGGTAGCTGGTGGTGATCCAAGACTGGTTCATCTTGATGAAAGTCAGTCGATCAACCGAGTCGGTGGACAGGCGCACCCTGTGATCCGTGACAAATCCTCCAGCAGCACTGAATGTGCGTTCCGAAAGAACGCTGGATGCAGGACAGGCCAGTAGCTCAATTGCATACTGTGCAAGCTCTGGCCAGTGATCCATCCTCAAGACCCAGTAAGCCAGAGGATTTTCGGTGGGGAAGGTGTCCAAGTCTGACCTTGCCCCTAGATATTCCTGCACCATGTTTATCAGACGCTGGCGATGGTTGCTGGAACCGATCATACTTTGGGGCTGCGGACTAAAGAATTGTCTGAACGCATCGGTCAGACGGCCACCTTCCCCACCGCTCCTTCTTTGACTGGCCGAAGCCTCAGCAACTCGTTGTCCAGGACCAGGAGTTTGCAACCTCCCAGTCTCTGGGAACGCGTTGCACAGACCTTTCTGCAAGGCCTCCCGGAGTTGTCTCATCCTCTGCTCCCTCTGCGACGGTAACATAAGGTCCGCAACCTTACCCTTGTACCGTGGATCAAGGAGAGTGGCCAGCCAGTAATGGTCCCTCTCCTTGATCCGAAGAATACGAGGATCCTTCCGCAGACTTTGCAGGATCAGGGAGGCCATGCAGCGTAGGTTTGCTGAGGCATTCGCTCCGGAGTCCTCTGGGTCACTAAGGACGACATGATCCGCAGCCACCTCCTCCCAGCCACGTACAAGTCCACTGGTTTCTTGGGACTGTAAATCATCCCTAAAAGACTGCTGCTGATGATGCTGAGTGCCAGCCTCCACCTCCATGCTGACACAATCCTCCTCCTCCTCCTCCTCCTCCTCCTCCTCTTCCTGTGCGATGGGTGGGACAGAAGGAACACTGTCTGGGTAAAGGGGGCCTTGAGAGGCAAGGAAGTCCTCCTCTTCCTGCCTCTGTTCTGCCTCAAGTGCCCTGTCCATTATTCCACGCAGCGTGTGCTCCAACAGGTGGACAAGAGGTACAGTGTCACTGATGCATGCACTGTCACTGCTCACCATCCTCGTGGCCTCCTCAAATGGTGCCAGGACAGTGCATGCATCCCTGATCATGCCCCACTGGCGTGGAGAAAAAAAACCAAGCTCCCCTGACCCTGTCCTGGTGCCGTAGTCGCACAGGTACTCATTGATGGCCCTCTGCTGCGTGTGCAGCCGCTGCAGCATGGCCAACGTTGAGTTCCACCTGGTGGGCATGTCACATATAAGGCGGTTCTTGGGCAGGTTCAACTCCTTTTGCAGCTCAGCCAGGCGAGCACTGGCATTATAAGATCTGCGGAAATGCACACAGACTTTCCTGGCCTGCCTCAGGACATCCTGTAAGCCCGGGTACCTGCCCAAGAAGCGCTGCACCACCAGGTTAAGGACGTGAGCCACACAGGGCACATGGGTCAGTTGTCCCTGTCGGAGGGCGGAGAGGAGGTTGGTGCCATTGTCGCAAACCACCATTCCTGGCTTAAGCTGGCGTGGCGTCAACCACCTCTCGGCCTGGCCCTGCAGAGCAGACAGGACCTCTGCCCCAGTGTGGCTTCTGTCCCCCAAACACACCAGCGCAAGCACGGCATGGCATCTTTTTGCCTGCGTACTTGCGTAGCCCCGTGAACGGCTACGGAGCACCGCTGGTTCATAGGACAAACCACAGGAAGAGGCCATGGAGGAAGAAGAAGAGGAGGGGGTGGAGGAGAGAGGTGTGTCACAACCAGTAGTAGCATTTTGGAGGCGTGGCAGTGGGACAACCTCCAACACTACTGCACCTTGTCCTGAATCCTTCCCAGCTGCCAAAAGAGTGACCCAATGGGCCGTGAAAGAAAGGTAACGTCCCTGTCCATGCCTGCTGGACCATGAGTCAGCGGTAATATGCACCTTACCGCTGACCGCCCTGTCCAGCGAGGCCAAGACATTGCCTTCCACATGCCGGTAGAGAGCCGGAATAGCCTTCCGTGAGAAAAAGTGGCGTTTGGGAACCTGCCACTGAGGAACTGCACATTGCACAAACTCACGGAAGGGGGCCGAGTCTACCAACTGAAAAGGCAGCAGTTGAAGCGCTAGCAATTTAGCCAAGCTAGCATTCAACCGCTGGGCATGTGGATGGCTGGGAGTGAACTTCTTTCGACGGTCCAGCAGCTGGGGCAGGGAAATTTGCCTGCTAGAATCGGACGTCGGTGTGCTGCTAGCAGAGTGGGCGCAAGTACTTGGCTGTGACACACCTAATTCTACACCTTCATTCCTCTCAGTGCATGTTTCAGAGAGGACTGAAGTTATAGTGGGGTTGGAGATCCCAGCTGATGCGGTGCAAGGAGAGGTCCGCTTTGTTCTTTGGTGTGGGTCTTTGAGGTAGGCTTGCCAACGAGCTGCATGGCAGGTCAACATATGTCTGGTCAGGCATGTGGTACCCAAGCGGCTGATGTTTTGGCCACGCGATATACGCTTGAGACATATGTTGCAAACAGCAGCTGTGCGATCTGATGCACTAGCCTCAAAAAAGGCCCACACCAAAGAACTTTTTGAATGACGGGCAGAGGCAGCGCCCTGCACAGGCGGAGCTCTGCGGTGTGATTCCGTCGGTGTACTGCCCTTACGCTGGCCACCAAAGGGCATCCTGCCTCGTTGGAGATGTGCCTCCTCCTCATCCTCCTCCTCCTCCTCTCTCCTATTAGGCACCCACGTGGAGTCAGTGACCTCATCATCCCCTCCCTCCTCATCACTGGAGCCAATCTGGCAGTATGCTGCAGCTGCTGGAACATGACTGCCAGATTGGTGTCCTTCTTGAGCATCCCCTCTGTCTGCTCTCACGCTACTGCCTTCCTCTAGCTGGGTTTCATCATCAGACCCTTCGAAACGCTGGGCATCCTCCTGGAGCATGTACCCAACACTGTGCTGAAACAGTTCGGGGGACTCCTCAGGAGGAGGACATGGTGGGTCTAGGGAAGGAGTGACTGATGATTTGTCTGACATTGATACCAGGGAAGACGACGCTTTGGCAGCTGCTTTTCCAGTACCCTGAGCCTGGGTGAGAGAGGATGAGGAGGAGGAGGAGGGCTTGGTCATCCACTCTACCAAGTCTTCGGCATGATGTGGCTCAACATGTCCAGCTGCCGAAAAGAAGGACAAGCGTGTCCCATGGCCATGTGCTGATGACAATGCACCGCGTCCACGACCAGCACTGTTGCCCCCAGACACAGAGCCTGCTTGCCCTCTTTTATTGCCTCCTGACTGTCTGCCTCTCCTTGTTTGCCTTCCAGACATTCTAATAGATGGCCTGCAGGGAGATGGGAAAAAAGCAATAAGGGCTACCTTCAGGTGTCCTTCTCTGTCCCTTGAAACAAGGACTTGCAGAGTGAAATAAACTGACACTCTCCCTACCTACAGTTTTCTGTCCCTAGAATAAATGTTTTTTTTAATCACAATATAGCACAAGGACAATTCGGTCACTGTCCTTCCAGGTCCCTGGAAACAAGGACTTGCAGAGTGAAATAAACTGACACTCTCCCTACCTACAGTTTTCTGTCCCTAGAATAAATGTTTTTTTTAAGCACAATATAGCACAAGGACAATTCACTCACTGTCCTTACAGGTCCCTGGAAACAAGGACTTGCAGAGTGAAAGAAAAAAAACACTCTCCCTACCTACAGTTTTCTGTCCCTAGAAAAAATGTTTTTTTTAATCACAATATAACACAAGGACAATTCACTCACTGTCCTTCCAGGTCCCTGGAAACAAGGACTTGCAGAGTGAAATAAACTGACACTCTCCCTACCTACAGTTTTCTGTCCCTAGAATAAATGTTTTTTTTAAGCACAATATAGCACAAGGACAATTCACTCACTGTCCTTACAGGTCCCTGGAAACAAGGACTTGCAGAGTGAAAGAAAAAAAACACTCTCCCTACCTACAGTTTTCTGTCCCTAGAAAAAATGTTTTTTTTAATCACAATATAACACAAGGACAATTCACTCACTGTCCTTCCAGGTCCCTGGAAACAAGGACTTGCAGAGTGAAATAAACTGACACTCTCCCTACCTACAGTTTTCTGTCCCTAGAATAAATGTTTTTTTTAAGCACAATATAGCACAAGGACAATTCAGTCACTGTCCTTCCAGGTCCCTGGAAACAAGGACTTGCAGAGTGAAATAAACTGACACTCTCCCTACCTACAGTTTTCTGTCCCTAGAATAAATGTTTTTTTTAATCACAATATAGCACAAGGACAATTCAGTCACTGTCCTTCCAGGTCCCTGGAAACAAGGACTTGCAGAGTGAAATAAACTGACACTCTCCCTACCTACAGTTTTCTGTCCCTAGAATAAATGTTTTTTTTAATCACAATATAGCACAAGGACAATTCAGTCACTGTCCTTCCAGGTCCCTGGAAACAAGGACTTGCAGAGTGAAATAAACTGACACTCTCCCTACCTACAGTTTTCTGTCCCTAGAATAAATGTTTTTTTTAATCACAATATAGCACAAGGACAATTCAGTCACTGTCCTTCCAGGTCCCTGGAAACAAGGACTTGCAGAGTGAAATAAACTGACACTCTCCCTACCTACAGTTTTCTGTCCCTAGAATAAATGTTTTTTTTAATCACAATATAGCACAAGGACAATTCAGTCACTGTCCTTCCAGGTCCCTGGAAACAAGGACTTGCAGAGTGAAATAAACTGACACTCTCCCTACCTACAGTTTTCTGTCCCTAGAATAAATGTTTTTTTTAATCACAATATAGCACAAGGACAATTCAGTCACTGTCCTTCCAGGTCCCTGGAAACAAGGACTTGCAGAGTGAAATAAACTGACACTCTCCCTACCTACAGTTTTCTGTCCCTAGAATAAATGTTTTTTTTAATCACAATATAGCACAAGGACAATTCAGTCACTGTCCTTCCAGGTCCCTGGAAACAAGGACTTGCAGAGTGAAATAAACTGACACTCTCCCTACCTACAGTTTTCTGTCCCTAGAATAAATGTTTTTTTTAAGCACAATATAGCACAAGGACAATTCACTCACTGTCCTTACAGGTCCCTGGAAACAAGGACTTGCAGAGTGAAAGAAAAAAAACACTCTCCCTACCTACAGTTTTCTGTCCCTAGAAAAAATGTTTTTTTTAATCACAATATAACACAAGGACAATTCACTCACTGTCCTTCCAGGTCCCTGGAAACAAGGACTTGCAGAGTGAAATAAACTGACACTCTCCCTACCTACAGTTTTCTGTCCCTAGAATAAATGTTTTTTTTAAGCACAATATAGCACAAGGACAATTCACTCACTGTCCTTACAGGTCCCTGGAAACAAGGACTTGCAGAGTGAAAGAAAAAAAACACTCTCCCTACCTACAGTTTTCTGTCCCTAGAAAAAATGTTTTTTTTAATCACAATATAACACAAGGACAATTCACTCACTGTCCTTCCAGGTCCCTGGAAACAAGGACTTGCAGAGTGAAATAAACTGACACTCTCCCTACCTACAGTTTTCTGTCCCTAGAATAAATGTTTTTTTTAATCACAATATAGCACAAGGACAATTCAGTCACTGTCCTTCCAGGTCCCTGGAAACAAGGACTTGCAGAGTGAAATAAACTGACACTCTCCCTACCTACAGTTTTCTGTCCCTAGAATAAATGTTTTTTTTAATCACAATATAGCACAAGGACAATTCAGTCACTGTCCTTCCAGGTCCCTGGAAACAAGGACTTGCAGAGTGAAATAAACTGACACTCTCCCTACCTACAGTTTTCTGTCCCTAGAATAAATGTTTTTTTTAATCACAATATAGCACAAGGACAATTCAGTCACTGTCCTTCCAGGTCCCTGGAAACAAGGACTTGCAGAGTGAAATAAACTGACACTCTCCCTACCTACAGTTTTCTGTCCCTAGAATAAATGTTTTTTTTAAGCACAATATAGCACAAGGACAATTCACTCACTGTCCTTACAGGTCCCTGGAAACAAGGACTTGCAGAGTGAAAGAAAAAAAACACTCTCCCTACCTACAGTTTTCTGTCCCTAGAAAAAATGTTTTTTTTAATCACAATATAACACAAGGACAATTCACTCACTGTCCTTCCAGGTCCCTGGAAACAAGGACTTGCAGAGTGAAATAAACTGACACTCTCCCTACCTACAGTTTTCTGTCCCTAGAATAAATGTTTTTTTTAAGCACAATATAGCACAAGGACAATTCACTCACTGTCCTTACAGGTCCCTGGAAACAAGGACTTGCAGAGTGAAAGAAAAAAAACACTCTCCCTACCTACAGTTTTCTGTCCCTAGAAAAAATGTTTTTTTTAATCACAATATAACACAAGGACAATTCACTCACTGTCCTTCCAGGTCCCTGGAAACAAGGACTTGCAGAGTGAAATAAACTGACACTCTCCCTACCTACAGTTTTCTGTCCCTAGAATAAATGTTTTTTTTAAGCACAATATAGCACAAGGACAATTCAGTCACTGTCCTTCCAGGTCCCTGGAAACAAGGACTTGCAGAGTGAAATAAACTGACACTCTCCCTACCTACAGTTTTCTGTCCCTAGAATAAATGTTTTTTTTAATCACAATATAGCACAAGGACAATTCAGTCACTGTCCTTCCAGGTCCCTGGAAACAAGGACTTGCAGAGTGAAATAAACTGACACTCTCCCTACCTACAGTTTTCTGTCCCTAGAATAAATGTTTTTTTTAATCACAATATAGCACAAGGACAATTCAGTCACTGTCCTTCCAGGTCCCTGGAAACAAGGACTTGCAGAGTGAAATAAACTGACACTCTCCCTACCTACAGTTTTCTGTCCCTAGAATAAATGTTTTTTTTAATCACAATATAGCACAAGGACAATTCAGTCACTGTCCTTCCAGGTCCCTGGAAACAAGGACTTGCAGAGTGAAATAAACTGACACTCTCCCTACCTACAGTTTTCTGTCCCTAGAATAAATGTTTTTTTTAATCACAATATAGCACAAGGACAATTCAGTCACTGTCCTTCCAGGTCCCTGGAAACAAGGACTTGCAGAGTGAAATAAACTGACACTCTCCCTACCTACAGTTTTCTGTCCCTAGAATAAATGTTTTTTTTAATCACAATATAGCACAAGGACAATTCAGTCACTGTCCTTCCAGGTCCCTGGAAACAAGGACTTGCAGAGTGAAATAAACTGACACTCTCCCTACCTACAGTTTTCTGTCCCTAGAATAAATGTTTTTTTTAATCACAATATAGCACAAGGACAATTCAGTCACTGTCCTTCCAGGTCCCTGGAAACAAGGACTTGCAGAGTGAAATAAACTGACACTCTCCCTACCTACAGTTTTCTGTCCCTAGAATAAATGTTTTTTTTAAGCACAATATAGCACAAGGACAATTCACTCACTGTCCTTACAGGTCCCTGGAAACAAGGACTTGCAGAGTGAAAGAAAAAAAACACTCTCCCTACCTACAGTTTTCTGTCCCTAGAAAAAATGTTTTTTTTAATCACAATATAACACAAGGACAATTCACTCACTGTCCTTCCAGGTCCCTGGAAACAAGGACTTGCAGAGTGAAATAAACTGACACTCTCCCTACCTACAGTTTTCTGTCCCTAGAATAAATGTTTTTTTTAAGCACAATATAGCACAAGGACAATTCACTCACTGTCCTTACAGGTCCCTGGAAACAAGGACTTGCAGAGTGAAAGAAAAAAAACACTCTCCCTACCTACAGTTTTCTGTCCCTAGAAAAAATGTTTTTTTTAATCACAATATAACACAAGGACAATTCACTCACTGTCCTTCCAGGTCCCTGGAAACAAGGACTTGCAGAGTGAAATAAACTGACACTCTCCCTACCTACAGTTTTCTGTCCCTAGAATAAATGTTTTTTTTAATCACAATATAGCACAAGGACAATTCAGTCACTGTCCTTCCAGGTCCCTGGAAACAAGGACTTGCAGAGTGAAATAAACTGACACTCTCCCTACCTACAGTTTTCTGTCCCTAGAATAAATGTTTTTTTTAATCACAATATAGCACAAGGACAATTCAGTCACTGTCCTTCCAGGTCCCTGGAAACAAGGACTTGCAGAGTGAAATAAACTGACACTCTCCCTACCTACAGTTTTCTGTCCCTAGAATAAATGTTTTTTTTAAGCACAATATAGCACAAGGACAATTCACTCACTGTCCTTCCAGGTCCCTGGAAACAAGGACTTGCAGAGTGAAAGAAACTGACACTCTCCCTACCTACAGTTTTCTGTCCCTAGAATAAATGTTTTTTTAAGCACAATATAGCACAAGGACAATTCACTCACTGTCCTTCCAGGTCCCTGGAAACAAGGACTTGCAGAGTGAAAGAAACTGACACTGTCCCTACCTACAGTTTTCTGTCCCTAGAATAAATGTTTTTTTTAAGCACACTATAGCACAAGCACAAAACACACTGACACTCTCCCTACCTATCCTTCTCTTTCCCTAAACTAAAGGAATCCAGGTTAAGCAAGAAAGAAATAACAGTCACTGTCCCTGCCTATGCTGCTCTATCCCTGCTCCGGAACACACTACACTAGGCCGCCGTGCTGGCGGCCTTTTATAGTGTGGGGCGTGTACTAAACACCCTCAGCAATAATTGGCCACAGGCATCCTGCCTGTGGCCAATCATTGCTCTCCTCGCTGCCGGCGCTGTGATTGGCCAAGCATGCGGGGTCACAGTGCATGCTTGGCCAATCACAGCGCCTGGATGACACTGCGATGGCGTAGTGCATTGTGGGCCGTTCGCGTCACTCGAATTTGGCGCGAACGGCCCAAATCGTTCGATCTTCGTCGAACGATCGAACAGCCGATGTTCGAGTCGAACGTATGTTCGACTCGAACACGAAGCTCATCCCTAGCGACGAGTATATATATATTTGGGATCTAAGTGTTGCGTGCCTGAACCTTCCCCTACATCTTCAACTTTCCCACTTTCGCTGTCTTCACGTTAACTCAGAGTGAGAAAAAGAATAAAGCCTTGCTGATTAGGTTTTACTCGTGTGTGGACATTGGCCTTATTCCTGAAATACACTGGTGTGCCTAGACAACGAAGCTGAAGGATCCACAAGTGGGAGATATTTTGCTGCAGACCCAAAGGTAATTAACAGTGGATTTCCATACTTAACAAAGTGTGATTCCGGCGTAGCAGCAGGGATAGAGGAACAGTGGAAAAAAAGGTCCGGTTGCTACACGCGTGTAGCACTACCCCCAGTTAAGAGAGCTGCTGGTTTGTTTTGGGTCTGTACCCTAGCTATCAACCCCAAGAATCTGGCTCGAACCCTCCCTTGGCACAACTGGTCTGCAAGAGGTTGTGGAACCCACTGGCAATGGGATACACAATAATACTACACAACAGTAAAATGGTACATAAAATTGTTACCTTGTATAGCCACTGGTCCGGCAGAGTAATATAGAGAACTCCACACAGTATTCTGCTTAACCAAAAATCACGTTTACTTAGTGGTAAAAATAGCAGAGTTAAACAGCTGTACAGTTGACTTGTGCAGGGCCCTGCAGAGTCAATGATATATGACAATATTATAACACAATCTAAATGCGCACTTTCTAAATAAGTAAAAGGCCTATGCTCGCGAGCTCCCCATAATGGGCAATACTTTGCCCGTGTCCCGTCACTATCAATTCTAGTCAGGCCTGACTAAGTTCAGTGTCCATTTCCTTCAGTGGTAGGAGTCTTCGCTAGCAAACTTCGGTGCACATAGCATTTGTAATCCACAGGAGCATTAAAGGAAAGCAAACTAAACTTCCACAATGTTTGTGAATGAAAACTCTATGGCAGTGCAAACACCAACTTTAAACCATGCACCCTCCGTGAGATGCGCTATGTCCTGGCGTGTGGCGCACTACTAATAATGGTGGGCCTTAAAAGTCACAGGCCTACACAAACAGGTAATGAAGTCCGTGCAGGTGCCCTCTCACCAAAGTAGGCCTCGTCCCTCCAGTACGTCCCGCTGTCGGTACCTCGATCCGCGGCCTCTCCGCAACTTGCAGTCTCCGGTTCCTCTCACAGCCGCAGTGGATGTCGGTTGATGGATGACTCCGGTCTCTGAGAAGTGCAAGCTGGTCACACGGAAGAGGATCCCTCCTTTAGCTGAGTGATCCTCCGCAAAAGCTGTAGGCCCAGGCTTTTGGCCTAGACGCTCCGGCAGCAGGCCTCACACAGACTTCCTGCTTGATTGAGGGCGAAGTCCAGAGAGAGCGAGAGCAGCCCCTCCCTTCCTTTAAGTAACCTCCCCCAGAAAGCTGTGCGAGAATGCAATGCACTTTGGGAGTACAGCTGCACGGTGGGTACCATAGTCTATTAGATACCCATGGCAATGGAGTCCCTTTTTCCCTGTACCATAAGTTCCACAATGCATTGTTCGATAAGGTTAAACAACAGTTGCTGCAATATCTTAAAGAGACTCTGGAGGGAGCTGAGGATATTCTCAAGATAACCATAGTCCTTTATAACACACTACAAATCTGCACCCCGCTACACACTCCCCCCACTTTAACTCTTTGGTCCCCAAAGATATTCAAAATCTTGGTTCTATAACACAATTTTGCCTCTAAACGACTGCATAAGACTGACAGAGGAGCCTCCCACCAATTGTCATATGATAGGGAGCTGTCCTGCCTACAGGTCACCTCAACAGGAATGGCCTGACCAGCTGTGCCAGGGAGTGAGCTAGGGTTGCCCTCCACCAAATTTACAGTGGAAGGACCAGGCATATCAACTGTCCTTCTTGCAGTGAAAACAGCTTCTTCAGAGCATTCGCCCATTTGATGGTAAGTCAGTCTCTTTGGAGGGTGAATGACTCTCCTCTCTCTCTGCTCTCGAGGTGTTGGCATATCAAGGGCAATAGATTCTGCTGGTTCGTCAGTTGCCCTCCCTTCTGATTTGGGCATGCTGAGCTCCATTGCTTCAAAACCGTCTGGTTTATTTTCAAGTTGCAATAAAGTTTCATCAGGGTCTTCTATTGGCAAGGAACCTGGATCGTCGTACAAGTCTTCGGTGAGCATGCTGTCCGGCACAAACTCAGGAGCCTCTGGGCGAAGAACTTCACTATCAGCTACTTCAGATGGTGACAGGGAAGTGGTCATGGGCTCCGGCACCCGAGATGACCACAACCAATTAAGTTACATCTCCTCATCCTCAGAATCCCTCTCCTCCAAGTCTTAATTTTCCACATCTGGATGTGTTGACTGAGATCTGGTAACTGGTCTGGATCCCTGAGAGGTCGAAGGGAGCTCTTGTGAGTCTGAAGAGGAGGGTAGGTGAACTGCTTCAGATAGGGGCAACAGATGGTTCCTGTGCCAAGTCTTTAATGGGCCTACACACCCCTCTGGCCTTACTTGATATACTGGAAGGCCTGGCAGCTGCTTGCAGATGATGTACGGCTGGGATCTCCATTGGTCAGCCAACTTGTGTTTCCCAGGGATACCCAGATTCCTCAATAGTACCCTATCCCCTGGCTGCAAGTCCTGTATTCTGACTTTGAGGTCGAAGTTTCTTTTGTTCCTCAATCCTCTTTGGTCAGATGTAGCTTGAGCTTTTCCATAGGCCATTTCCAGACTCTTCCGTAGCCGATCCACATACCCCTTGTAGGATGTTACCGAGGTGTGATCCAGTGATGTGCCAAAGGCCAGGTCCACTGGTAGCCGAGCCTCTCGCCCAAACATCAATCGGTACGGGGAGTATCCAGTTACATCACTGTTGGTGCTGTTGTAGGCATGTACAATGGCAGCCACGTGCTTGCTCCAGTGTTGTTTCTTTTCTGAGCTCAGGGTCCCCAGTATGTCTAAGAGAGTCCGGTTAAACGGTTCAGGCTGAGCATCCCCTTGTGGGTGGTATGGGGTTGTCCTAGTTTTTTTAATGCCTAACAGATTCAACAGCTTTCAAAGTCTCTCTCTTGATCTGAATGAAGGCGTTGGGGCAGGCCATAATGCACGAAAAACTTCTCCACAAGTACTTTTGCTACTGTCGAGGCCTTCTGGTCCTTTGTTGGGAATGCTTGAGCATATCTGGTGAAATGGTCTGTTACCACTAAGACATTCCCTTGTCCACTCAGATCAGGCTCTAGGCAGAGGAAATCAATGTACACCAGTTCCATAGGTCCCTGACTTTGTAGATGGCCCATTGGGGCGGCTTTATGGGGCGGGGTCTTCCTCTGGATGCATCGGGCACAAGAATGACAGTACCCTTCAACTTCAGCTCGCATACAGGGCCAATAGAATCTGTCTCTTACAAGTTGGAAAGTCCTTTCAGATCCCAGATGACCATGATCGTCATGGAGAGCAATTAGGACCCCCTTCCTGTGTTTAGCGGGCATGAATAGTTGCCACTTTTCCTCCAGATCATCAGAGGGGCCCCTTCAGTAGACCACCCCTTAATGTATCTGCAGCCGGTCCCAGTCTCTGTGTAACAGTCGGGCTTCTTTAGTAGAGTCTTTTAGAAGCATCTCAGGGCACTGGTTCTCCATGGCCTTCAATACCAGCTTCCCCAGGGGGTCTTCCAATTGATCCCTTCTTAGGTCTCTCTTGGACAGTTTAGGTATCCCCTCTTCTCCGACTTGAGTCACATTATAATAACATCCAGGTACTCCAACAGCCGAAACTCCAATCTCTTCGGTCCTTGATCCTCCCCTGGCCTGAAGTTCCGCTCCCTGGTATAGGGCTCTCACTCCTTCTGGGGTCAACTGAGTCCATTCTTCAGTAGGGTCACTGAGGGCATTGGACCTTCGGGAAAGGGCATCTGCATCCCTATTTCCAACTCCAGGTCTGTACTTCAAGCTGAATGTGAAACCCGAAAGGGCAGCCAACCATCTGTGTCCTGTGGCATCCAGTTTGGCAGTGGTCAGAAGGAAGGTGAGAGGATTGTTATCCGTCTTGACCACAAATTCAGCCCCGTACAAATAGTCTTTCAACTTGTCCACTACTGCCCACTTTAAGGCCAGGAATTCGAGCTTGTGTGTGGGGTAATTCTTCTCAGTGGGGGCCAGACTTCTACTCACATAGGCAACAGGCCGCAAGTGGCCACCATGTTCTTGGTAGAGTACTCCGCCTAGCCCATATCTACTGGCATCAACATGCAACTCATAGGGTTTTGTGGTATCTGCATAGGCCAAGACGGGGGACAGTGGTTAGGCTTTCCTTCAACTGGATGAAGGCCTCTTCACACTGAGTGGTCCACTGGTCCTGGATAGACTCTTTAGGTTTCCTGGGTCCTGTGGTGGGTTTCATTGGGTTGACCAGTTCTTGGGCTTCATCTTCCCCTTCACTCTTCAATAGTTCATTTAGGGGCCTAGCAATCTTTGCAAACCCCTCCACGAATCTTCTATAATAGGAGCAGAACCCCAGGAATGACCTGAGCTCAGTCACGTTGGTAGGCCTTGGCCAAGAGGTGACAGCATCCAGTTTCTCGGGTCTGTAGCTACCCCTTCAGCAGACACGATATGGCCCAGGTAATGGACTGAGGAATGGTAGAATTGGCACTTCTCAAAGGAGAGCTTCAGGCCTTCTTCATGGAGCCTCTTCAAGACCTTTTCCAACCGCTCTTCTTGTTCTTCCAGAGTTTTAACGAACACAATAATGTCGTCCAGGTATACCAGCACTTCAATGAGGTTCATGTCTCCCACTGTTTTCTCCATCAGTCTTTGGAAAGTGACTGGGGCTCCCCGACAAGCCCTGGGTCATGGGGTTGAACTCAAAGAAACCCACTGGGGTGATGAAAGCTGTTTTCTCCTAATCTTCAGCATGCATGGGGATCTGATAGTACCCACTCTTCAAGTCCATCACACTGAACCACTTAGCCCCTGACAAACTCTGTAAAGCATCTTCTATTCAGGGGGTGGTATACTGATCAGGTATAGTCCTCCTGTTCAGTGGACCCATTTTTCTTCCGGACTACCACTATTGGAGAGGCGTAGGGGCTCCAAGACTCCAGGATAATGCCCGTCCTCTTAAGCTCTGCTAGTTGCTCACGCAGATCTTTTAGGTCAACCAAGGGAACCCGTCGGACTCTTTCCCTAAACGGCTTATCTTCCTGTAGGCGAATCTTGTGGGTGGCACTTTTGGCACATCCCACATCAAATTCATTCTTGGAGAAGATCTTCTGCCATCGAGCAAGTTGGGCCTTATCCCTTTCTTTCCATACTGGTGGGAGGGTCGTATCTTCGGAGCAGAGCTTCTCCACAGTAACTTCACCCCTTTCTTCCTTCTCCAAGTCAGATAGGGCAACTGGGGTGGCTGGGTTCACTTGGCCCAATAGCATTCTGGCTGGTACCCTCAATGGTGTGGTAGCATTATTCCTAATGCTCAGTGAGATTTTCCCATGACTTTTCCTAAGGGCCTTCAATGGGACCACTTCAGGAATTGCTTCTAGTCCCCTCTGACTGTCCTGCGGATCTGGTTCAAGAATAACAAAGGGGCCGGGCTGCTCCCAGGTAAGCTTCACGGAGGCCCTCAAACAAGTCATCTCTCCGGGCTGTAATACCTTCTCTGTCTTATCCAGCTTCCAGATCTTCCCAACCCCTTCTGCAGGGGCATTTTTCTCCAACACCAACCGCTGGTATACTCGCTGTAGCATAGAATGGACCCTTGTTGTTTAGGTCTCCTGCTCTTGGGCCACAGGTGTCAACAGCCTCCTAACCAGGTCAGTGTTGGTTCCTATGATGAGGGAACTCTTGCTGGCTCCTGGTGGTCGGGGACAAACTACAGCCAGGGTGTCGAAGGTCTCGGCTTCTCCCACCACTGAGGGGTAAACGGTCAACTTGATTGGAATGTATCCATCATAAGAGAAAATCTGGGTCCCTATGCTATGCCCCATATTTCCAGGTCTTCAAGCTTTTG
This sequence comes from Rana muscosa, assembly GCA_029206835.1. Classification (NCBI taxonomy): domain Eukaryota; kingdom Metazoa; phylum Chordata; class Amphibia; order Anura; family Ranidae; genus Rana; species Rana muscosa. Next base: position 872,840,069 of record CM055117.1, read on the forward strand.
TAGCGGTAGATTTCGGAGGTGCTTGTTGTAATAGTCTCTATATAACAGGGTTACTTGAGCTCCAGTATCCAGGAGGGCCTTGGTATAGATTCCTTCTACCTGAATGGAGACTACTGGGGAGGGCCCCACTAATTTGGCAGGGAGCTTCCTCAGAGAAACCTTTTTGATTGATTCGGTAATCTGGACCTTCTTGCTTCTATTCTTGAGCCTTTCCCTGGATCTCAATCCTGGTTGGGACTGGTATGCACTGATCCCCGCCCTTTAGCATCTCTGGGCATGGAGCCGGAAATATCAGGTCGCTCAGAGGCAACAACGGGGGTGCTTGATAAAGAACTATTTCCCCTCTTTTGTCTCCCTGAGTGGTTGATTTTTTTGGAGTTGGCTGGGACTGATGGGCACCCAGTTGACTCCTTCACCGGGGCCCTCTGAAGTTTTCCGCCGGCTTGCGGTGTGATGCTGCAGCTTTCTTCGGGCTGGGATACACTTGTTTGTAGTGTCCAGTCCCTCCACAGTTGAAGCAAACTTCCTCATCCTTTAAGCGTTGAAATGGAGAAGTGGGTGCAGTCTGCACAACTTCCGTGGTGGTTCCTCCTTCCTTGCTCATTCCTGAAGCCTTTGTCATCAAAGTAGTCAGCATCTCCATCATTTGTGTCATCTGAGACTTTAGGATAGCTACTTCAGAGTCCCGTTCCATAGTCATTGCAGATCTTACTCCGACTGAAGGGGTAGAGGTGGGTTGAACGGTCGCTTGTTGATCATTTTGCAGGGCTTCTTCATCTCTCACCACTCTGATAAGGTCAGGATAACTTAGTGACATGACACCCACTGAGGTTTTCAAGTGGAGCCAAACTGGATCAGAACGTATAGCCCCTCTCAGGATTTGTTGCATCCTAGCTTGATCTATAGCCGATGGTGCTATTCCTTTCTTCAAGACTATTTGGCCTAACATTTTGTTCAGTCTTCTAATGTACTCAGAAAGGCGCTCTCCTTGTTGTTGGAGAATGCGTTCAAATTTGTAGATGAGGTCAACAGCCTTTTCTAATTGTCCGAACTCCTCCTGTAGCATGACCAAATAGTCGTAGGCTGTACAAGCAGCGTTACTAAACCTTAAGTTCCTGACAGCTTCCGCAGCGGCTCCTTTCAAGCTCTCGTTTATGCGCTGCTTCTTTTGGGCCTCTGGCAGTTCCCATCCTTCTAGAGCTTACATGGCTTGCTCTATCCAGGTGTCAAATTCTTCTTCTCCAGCCGGCACCGGCTGTCTCCCTGAGAAGATCCTCAGTTTCCTGTATTCAGCCTCCACCCATACTGTGTTGCTCTTCTGGCACTTTGACACGAGGTCTCCCAGAGCATTAAGGAGTTCTGGACCAATCATGGTCAGGGGTGGGGGGGAGGTTGTAATTCCTTCTCCTTGTCTTTCCAGACTAGTACTTGGGGACTCTTTACTCTGAGCTCTTGGCTGGACTAGACACAACTTGTTTTTGCCCCTCAAGTGCACACTTTTTCCCTTTAAACTTTCTGGTATTCCTTCTTTCCACTCTAATAGTGCATGGCTGCTGGAAGTTCCTTGATCTGGCCTGATACCAAGAACCCATGCTCTCCTTTGTGGGGATAATATCTCTATAATTCGGACAACTTCTTCCTTTCTCCAATCCTCACCAGGGAGTTCAATCGCCATACTCACGTCCGAGCGGGCGCCTACCGATTCACACCACTGGTCCACAATGGAGGGATCCATACTGGCACCAATGGGGTGGGGCTTGATTGTAGAGTACTTTAGATCCCGGACGAGCTCCCATGTGTAGCACTATCCCCAGTTAAGAGAGCTGCTTGTTTGTTTTGGGTCTGTACCCTAGCTATCAACCCCAAGAATCTGGCTCAACCCTCCCTTGGCACAACTGGTCTGCAAGAGGTTGTGGAACCCACTGGCAATGGGATAGACAATAATACTACACAACAGTAAAATGGTACATAAAATTGTTACCTTGCATAGCCACTGGTCCGGCAGGGTAATATAGAGAACTCCACACAGTATTCTGCTTAACCAAAAATCACGTTTACTTAGTGGTAAAAATAGCAGTTAAACAGCTGTACAGTTGACTTGTGCAGGGCCCTGCAGAGTCAATGATATATGACAATATTATAACACAATCTAAATGCGCACTTTCTAAATAAGTAAAAGGCCTATGCTCGCGAGCTCCCCCTAATGGGCAATACTGTGCCCGTGTCCCGTCACTATCAATTCTAGTCAGGCCTGACTGTCAGGGTCACCTGTGGCCAGGTGACAGATGCACACCGTAGGGGGACAGGAGTGCACCGCGAGGTAGTGAACCCTATGGCTGGCTTCTGCGGGTAGGAAACTGGGTGGTTGTGGAAAGCGGGACCAGAGGAGCACAACCGAGATCCTAACGGAAGCTAGAGCCAAGATTCCCCAGGGCGCGGAGTCTAAGACCCAGCTGGTCTTCTCCAGGGCCTCCAGTGGTGAGGATGTTGCGCTGCAGGCTGGGACCAGGTCGCGGCCCCTAGAGTTTCCTAGCTCACGCCCCGTAGGATAAGGGGAAAAGAGGGGAAGCAGCAGCACAAGATAAGGGAGAACCGAATAACAAGCCGAAGGTCAGGGGCCACAAGCAGACAAGGATAACGAAAGAACGAGCCGAAGGTCAAGGGTCACGAGCAGACAGGAATAGTCGGGGACAAGCCAATAACGCAACAGAGAGACAGACGTAGCACACGGCAGGCAGGAACCCAAACACACAATGCCTAACAAACACGTTGATCAGCAAGGCAGGCTTGCAGTGCACAGGTTAATATAGTGTTCTGTGATAGGGCCTGGGGTGGAGTCAGGCTGGGAGGAGATTATAAAGGAAGCCAGGTGAAGGAGGTCTGGTCTCTAGATGAACACATGAGGAGGAAGGTAAGATGGCAGACAGACATTAGTGCATATCCATGACACTGACTAAGTTCAGTATCCAGTTCCTTCAGTGGTAGGAGTCTTTGCTAGCAAACGTTGAGGCACATAACATTTGTAATCCACAGGAGTATTAAAGGAAAGCAAACTAAACTTCCACAATGTTTGTGAATGAAAACTCTATGGCGGTGCAAATGCCAACTTTAAACCAAAGCGGCCTCCGTGAGATGCGCTACATCCTGGCGTGTGGCGCACTACTAATAATGGTGGGCCTTAACAAAATCACAGGCCTAGACAAACAGTTAATGAAGTCCGGGCAGGTGCCCTCTCACAAAAGTAGGCCTCGTCCCTCCGGTACGTCCCGCTGTCGGTACCTCGATCCGTGGCCTCTCCGCAACTTGCAGTCTCCGGTTCCTCTCACAGCCGCAGTGGATGTCGGTTGATGGATGACTCCGGTCTCTGAGAAGCGCGAGCTGGTCACACGGAAGAGGATCCCTCCTTTAGCTGAGTGATCCTCCGCAAAAGCTGTAGGCCCAGGCTTTTGGCATAGACGATCCGGTAGCAGGCCTCACACAGACTTCCTGCTTGATTGAGGGAGAAGTCCAGAGAGAGAGAGCGTAGCCCCTCCCTTCCTTTAGGTAACCTCCCCCAGAAAGCTGTGCGAGAATGCAATGCACTTTGGGAGTACAGCTGCACTGTGGGTACCATAGTCTATTAGATACCCATGGCAATGGAGTCCCTTTCTCCCTGTACCATAAGTTCCACAATGCATTGTTCGATAAGGTTAAACAACAGTTGCTGCAATAACTTAACCACTTAAGCCCCGGACCATTTGGTAGCTAAAGGACCAGAGGTGAATTCAGAATTTTGCACTGCGCTGCTTTAACTGTAAATTGTGCGGACATGCAATGTTGTACCCAAACGAAATTTGCGTCCTTTTCTTCCCACAAATAGAGCTTTCTTTTAATGGTATTTGATTGCCTCTGCGATTTTTATTTTTTGCGATATAAACGGAAAAAGACCGAAAATTTTGAAAAAACATGATATTTTCTACTTTTTGTTATAAGAAAAATCGAATAAACTCAATTTTAGTCATACATTTAGGCCAAAATGTATTCAGCCACATGTCTTTAGTAAAAAAAATGTCAATAAGCGTATATTTATCGGTTTGCGCAAAAGTTATAGCGTTTACAAACTAGGGTACATTTTCTGGAATTTACACAGCTTTAAATTTATGACTGCCTATCTCATTTCTTGAGGTGCTAAAATGGCAGGGCAGTACAAAACCCCCCCAAATGACCCCATTTTAGAAAGTGGACACCCCAAGGAAATTGCTGAGAGGCATGTTGAGCCCATTGAATATTTTTTTTTTTGTCCCAAGTGATTGAATAATGACAAAAAATAAAAAATAAAAAAAAATTACAAAAAGTTGTCACTAAATGATATATTGATTACACATGCCATGGTTATATGTGGAATTGCACCCCAAAATACATTCTGCTGCTTCTCCTGAGTACGGGGATACCACATGTGTGGGACTTTTTAGGAGCCTAGCCACGTACGGGACCCCGGAAACCAAGCACCGCCTTCAGGATTTCTAAGGGTGTAAATTTTTGATTTCACTCCTCACTACCTATCACAGTTATGAAGGCCATAAAATGCCAAAATAGCACAAAACCCCCCCAAATGACCCCATTTTAGAAAGTAGACACCCCAAGGAAATTGCTGAGAGGCCTGTTGAGCCCATTGAATATTTTTTTTTGTGCCAAGTGATTGAATAATGACAAAAAAAAAAAATTACAAAAAGTTGTCACTAAATGATATATTGCTCACACATGCCATGGTTATATGTGGAATTGCCCCCCAAAATAAATTTTGCTGCTTCTCCTGAGTACGGGGATACCACATGTGTGGGACTTTTTAGGAGCCTAGCCGCGTACGGGACCCCGAAAACCAATCACCGCCTTCAGGATTTCTAGGCACAAATTTTTGATTTGACTCCTCACTACCTATCACAGTTTCGAAGGCCATAAAATGCCAAAATAGCACAAAACCCCCCCAAATGACCCCATTTTGGAAAGTAGACACCCCAAGCTGTTTGCTGAGAGGCATGGTGAGTATTTTACAGCTCTCATTTGTTTTTGAAAATGAAGAAAGAACATTTTTTTTTTTTATTTTTTTTTTTCAATTTTCAAAACTTTGTGACAAAAAGCGAGATCTGCAAAATACTCACAATACCTCTCAGCAAATAGCTTGGGGTGTCTACTTTCCAAAATGGGGTCATTTGGGGGGGTTTTGTGCCATCTGGGCATTCCATGGCCTCCGAAACTGTGATAGGCAGTGAGAAGTGAAATCAAAAATTTACACCCTTAGAAAGCCTGAAGGCGGTGATTGGTTTTTGGGGTCCCGTACGCGGCTAGGCTCCCAAAAAGTCTCACACATGTGGTATCCCCGTACTCAGGAGAAGCAACAGAATGTATTTTGGGGTGTAATTCCACATATGCCCATGGCATGTTTGAGCAATATATCATTTAGTGACAACTTTGTGCAAAAAAATAAAATAAAATTGTCTTTTTTCCGCAACTTGTGTCAACATATAAAATATTCCATGGACTCGACATGCCTCTCAGTATATAGCTTGGGGTGTCTACTTTCCAAAATGGGGTCATTTGGGGGGGTTTGAACTGTTCTGGCATTTTATACACAACATTAGGAAGCTTACATCCACTCTTCTAACCACTTGAAGACAAAGCCCTTTTTGACACTTTTTGTTTACATGAAAACATATTTTTTTTTTGCAAGAAAATTATGTTGAACCCCCAAACATTATATATATTTTTAAAGCAAAGGCCCTACAGAATAAAATGGTGGGTGTTGCATTTTTTTTTTCTACACAGTATTTGCGCAGCGATTTTTCAAACGCATTTTTTGGGGAAAAAATACACTTTTTTTAATTTTAATGTACTAAAACACACTATATTGCCCAAATGTTTGATGAAATAAAAAAGATGATCTTAGGCCGAGTACATAGATACCAAACACGACATGCTTTAAAATTTCGCAAAACGCGCATTGGCGACAAACTACATACATTTTTAAAAGCCTTTAAAAGCCTTTACAGGTTACCCCGTTAGATTTACAGAGGAGGTCTACTGCTAAAATTACTGCCCTCGATCTGACCTTCGCGGTGATACCTCACATGCATGGTGCAATTGCTGTTTACATATGACGCCAGACCGATGCTTGCGTTCGCCATTGGGCAAGAGCAGGGCAGGACAGGGGTGCTTTTTTATTATTTTTTTTTTTTTATTATTAATTTTGCTTTTTTTTTTATTTTTAAACTGTTGCTTCCATATTTTTTTTTTTTTTATCATTTTTATTGTTATCTCAGGGAATGTAAATATCCCCTATGATAGCTATAGGTAATGACAGGTACTCTTTTTTGAAAAAACTGGGGTCTATTGGACCCTAGATCTTTCCTCTGCCCTCAAAGCATCTGACCACACCAAGATCGGTGTGATAAAATGCTTTCCCAATTTCCAAATGGCGCTTTTTATATCCGGGGGGGGGGGGGGTCATTCCCTCCCACTGCTTGTAAAAGCAGTCCAGAGGCTAATTAGCCACTAGGATTGCTTTTACATGAAAGCCGGCCGCTGGCTGAAAAGAATGATACCAAGATGATACCTAAACCCGCAGGCATCATTCTGGTATAAACATTCAAAGTCCAGCAACATACCAGTACGTTGCTAGTCCTTGTTGGACATGTATTGTAATCTTTTTTTTCATGCAGCCTGTTGGCTGAACGAAAAAAAAAGATTGATCGGTGGGTATGCCCACCATTAGAATACCGCCCTTCATCCACCCACTTCTAATGATGGGCATACATGCACCATTTATATATGCCGAAGCATGGGGGCATCTTCCCGCAAAAGTTATGCCGCGTACACATGGTCAGACTTTTCCACGGGCAAGCCTCCGTCGGAATTTCGACTGTATGTACGCGGCATTAGGAGCAAAATCGCTCCTCCGCCCCTGCTGCCCCAATGCTTCGGCATATATGCTTTTTTTTTTTAACTGTGGTGGCGAAATCACCTCCTACAGCACTGGAGTCGCAGGGATCAGCGAACGCTGCAGTTATGTGTGTTGTGTTTTGCAAGTGACAGTGATCGATCGATACTGCACTTGGGTGGCCTGGGCTGGACGGAGGGGCAAAACGCAGGTGCTAGCAGGTATCTGGGCTGATCCCGCTAACACTGCGTTTTTGGGAACCCTAAACTGCTGGGGACGCTAGTATAGATCTGATCAGATCAGATATTGATCTGTTCAGATACTATACCACTAAGGGGGGTGTATGCTTCACGCGTGGGTGTTAGCGTTACTGGCACTAACCTGACGCTGCCTGGGGTGTGACGCAGACCCTCTCTGACGCTAAAACCTAATTGATATCACCCGCCGGGCGATCAGGGGGTTAAACCTTTATTGGGTTATATACGGCGGGTGCCCTGACACTATAAAAAGCAAACTAACCAGCGTCACCCGTAACACTTATATGGTGATTACTGGTGAAAGGGTTAACTAGGGGCAATTAGGGGGTTAAAACCTTTATTAGGTAATATATGGGGGTACCTGACGCTATATAAAAACCTGGCGGCGAACCTAAAAAAAAATTACTGGCTACCGAGCTGCATCACCGACACTAAGACAACGATCATAAAAACGATCGCTTAGCGACAGTGGTGATAGGGGGTGAAAGGGTTACCTGGGGGGCGATCAGGGGGTTAAACCTTTATTAGATAATATATGGGGGTACCTGACGCTATAAAAACCTGCGGCGAACCTAAAAAAAATTACTGGCTACCGATCTGCATCACCGACGCTAAGACAGCGATCAGAAAAATGATCGCTAAGCGACAGTGGTGATAGGGGGTGAAAGGGTTACCTGGGGGGCGATCAAGGGGGTTAAACCTTTATTAGGTAATATATGGGGGTACCCGACGCTATAAAAACCTGCGGCGAACCTAAAAAAAATTACTGGCTACCGATCAGCATCACCGACGCTAAGACATCGATCAGAAAAATGATCGCTTAGTGACGGCGGTGCTAGGGGGTGAAAGGGTTACCTGGGGGGTGATCAAGGGGGTTAAACCTTTATTAGGTAATATATGGGGGTACCCGACGCTATAAAAACCTGCGGCGAACCTAAAAAAAATTACTGGCTACCGATCAGCATCCCCGACGCTAAAACATCGATCAGAAAAATTATCGCTTAGTGACCGTGGTGATAGGGGGTGAAAGGGTTACCTGGGGGGCGATCAAGGGGGTTAAACCTTTATTAGGTAATAAATGGGGGTACCCGACGCTATAAAAACCTGCGGCGAACCTAAAAAAAATTACTGGCTACCGATCAGCATCACCGACGCTAAGACATCGATCAGAAAAATGATCGCTTAGCGACGGCGGTACTAGGGGGTGAAAGGGTTATCTGGGGGGTGATCAGGGGGTTAAACCTTTATTAGGGGGGTGTTAGGGGGCTACCCTGGACCTAAGGGACCTAACACTAACTGCCCTGACACTTTTACAGTCACAAATGTCACTGATTGCAGTGATCACTAAATAAATGGTCACTGCAATCAGTGACACTGTGACTGGGGGCTGGGGGGTGATCTGGGGGGTGATCTGGGGGTGTCTGGGGGGCCTGGGGTGGCGATTTATGTACCTATGTGTCCTGGTGTCAGTGTAGTGTTGTGTGCACTAACCTGCATCTTCTCCTGTACGGCGCTCGGTATATGTGAGCGCCGCAGGAGAGATGACATCACTTCCTCCAGCCTGTGTAAACAAGTACACAGGCAGGGGAAGCTCTCATTCGCCGGGAGCTATCGAGAGGGGGTGGCCGGAATCGAACGGCCGTCCCCTCATGCCAGATCGCTCCCGAAGGTAAAACGACCGCTCACTGTAAAGAAGGGGGGTCCGATCGGACCCCCCAACTATACAAAGGCAATCACGTACATATACGTGATTCTGCCTGTCGGTGCCATTCTGCCGACGTATATTTACAGTGGGCGGTCGTTAAGTGGTTAAAGAGACTCCGGAGGGAGCTGAGGATATTCTCAAGATAACCATAGTCCTTTATAACACACTACAAATCGGCACCCCGCTACATATACATGATAGAAATTGTACCTTTATCCCTGGAGGAGGATTCACACATGTGTTCAAAGGTGGTACCCGTGTCTGTCACCTCCAGGAAGTAGTGGGTGGAGAAAAAATGTCTGACCTGGAAACATTTAAAGAATTCCATTCGAGGTAGAGCATAACTCAGCTTAAGGAAGGAAAAAGAGCAAAATGGGGACTCCCTTGTCAAAGACTCCAAGGTGACTATATCATTCTCAATCCACTTGGAGAAGTCACGGTCAGAAGGAAAAGCTGGAAGGAAATGGGGCACCTTTTAGGTGTGTGTCCAGCAAGACACTGTAGGTGGAGAATGTACTTTAATTAGGGATGGGGCATTCATCTAAATTGGGCGTGGCTCTACAAGAAGCATATTGTTAACCTAATAACTTATTTAACCACTTCAGCCCTGGAAAAATGTACCCCCTTCCTGACCAGATCATTTTTTGCGATTCGGCACTGCGTCGCTTTAGCTAACAATTGCGCGGTCGTGCGATGTTGTACCCGGACAAAATTGACGTCCATTTTTTCCCACACTTTTTTTTTTGCTGGTATTTGATCACCTCTGCGGTTTTTACTTTTTGCTATAATAAATATCCCCAAAATATATATAAAAATATGTGTTTTTTCTCAGTTTAGACCGATATGTATTCTTCTACATATTTTAGGTAAAAAAAAAATCGCAATAAGCGTAGATTGATTGGTTTGCGCAAAAGTTATAGCGTCTACAAAATAGGGGATAGATTTATGGCATTTTTATTATTATTATTTTTTTTACTAATTATGGTGATGATCTGCGATTTTTATCATGACTGCGACATTATGGCGGACACATTGGGCACTTTTGGCGCTATTTTGGGACCATTGTCATTTATACAGCGATCAGTGATAAAAAAATGCACTGATTACTGTGTAAATGACACTGGCAGGGAAGGGGTTAAACACTAGGGGGTGATGAAGGGGTTAAGTGTGTCCTAGAGAGTGATTCTAACTGTGGGGGGGCTGGGCTACAAGTGACACGACAGTGATCACTGCTCCCGATAACAGGGAGCAGTAGATCACTGTCCTGTCACTAGGCAGAACAGGGAAATGCTTTGTTTGCATAGGAATCTCCCTGTTCTGCCTCTCCGTGACACGTTCGCGGGCCGCTGGCGAACATCGAGTTTGCGCAGCTTCTTAAAGGGGACGTACAGGTACGTCCATTTGCCCACCAGTGCCATTGTGCCAACGTATATTGGCGTGCAGCGGTTGGCAAGTGGTTAAACTAACAGGTCTATAGGTACTTGGTAAAGACTTTGATCCCTTTTTAAATATAGGCATCACATTGGCTTTACGCCAATCCAATGGCACTATTCCAGTCAATAAAGAGTCCCTAAAAATTTGAAACTGTGTGTGACTGTGCCAGTCACATCACAAAAAAAAATAAAAAATAAAAATCAGTTTTAGAAGAGGAATTCAAATAGAGTTATGAAAATGAAAAAACAGTTTTACGGCTCCCTATAAACCTTTATCGAATATCAGATGTGTATTTCATATGCATTACCATGGTGTAGGTGGAGGCAAAGATGTCTGACACCAGATTTCATTTAGTTCAGACAACATCTGCATTATGGATGAGCCGAAAACCCCCCGGTTCGGTTTGCGGCAGAACATGCGAACGGACCGAAAGTTTGCACGAACATTCGAACACCGTTAAAGTCTATGGGACCCGAACGTCAAAAATCAAAAGTGTGAATTTTAAAGGCTAATATGCAAGTTATTGTCCTAAAAAGTGTTTGGGGACCCGAGTCCTGCCCCATGTATCAATGCAAAAAAAAGTTTTAAAAACTGATGTTTTTTCGGGAGCAGTGATTTTAATAATGCTTAAAGTGAAAAGATAAAAGTGAAATATTCCTTTAAAGATCATACCTGGGTGGTGCCTTCAGTATGCATGTAAAGTGGTGCGTTTTTCGCAAGTTTAGAACAGTCCCTGCACAAAATGACATTTCTAAAAGGAATACAAGTCATTTAAAACTGCTTGTGGCTGTAATGTAATGCCAGGTCCCGGCAATATGGATGAAAAATATTGAGAAAAATGGCATGGGTACCCTCCCAGGCCATTACCAGGCCCTTTGGAACTTGTATGGATATTAAGGGGAACCCCGCTCCCAAATTAAAAAAAGAAAAGGCGTGGGGCCCCCAGACCCTATATACTCTGAACAGCAATATACAGGCGGTTTAAACAAGACAGGGACTGTAGGTTTGTTAAGTAGAATCTGTTTATAATTTGGAACAGGTACATTTTTAAATGTAGCTCCAGCCAAAAAATCTATTTTAAAGCTTTTTGGAAAATATAGGAAAGGGTTATCACCCCTGTAACATTTGTTTTGCTGTCTGTGCACCTGTTCAGAACATTTCACCTCACTTTCCGTCCCAATGACAAATGTTTTTTGAAATTTTGTTTTTTTTATTGAAACAAGGATTGGTGATAAAGCATCAGTGGAGAGGAGACACCTTTTTCCCATATTAACTCTTACAGGAGAGAATGTCTATAAAAATGCACTGATTACTGTGTAAATGACACTGGCAGGGAAGGGGTTAAACACTAGGGGGTGATGAAGGGGTTAAGTGTGTCCTAGGGAGTGATTCTAACTGTGGGGGGGCTGGGCTACAAGTGACACGACAGTGATCACTTCTCCCGATAACAGGGAGCAGTAGATCACTGTCCTGTCACTAGGCAGAACAGGGAAATGCCTTGTTTACATATGAATCTCCCCGTTCTGCCTCTCCGTGACACGTTCGCGGGCCGCTGGCGAACATTGAGTTTGCGCGGCTTCTTAAAGGGGACATACAGGTACGTCCATTTACCCACCTGTGGTCTCCTTCCGTTTGCAAGTAGGAGTTGTTTGTTAGTTGGATGTTTGAAAGTAGGGGCCTGCCGTATATACTCTGCAGAAATTTGGCCCTTAGGTGTTAGTGTTGCCACAACACTGTAAGCCCTCACAGTTACTCTTGGTGGGCGCTGGAACGCCCTGCTGTGAACTATTATATGAAGAATTGTAATTACATGACATTGTTGAACAGGGGCAGAAAAATTGGGCCTTTGGTGGTGGTGGTGTTGCCACAACACTGTAAGTCCTCACAGTTACTCTTGGTGGGTGCAGGAATGGGCCCAGCTGTGAAATATTAGATCAAGAATTGTAATTACATGCCCCTGTTGAACAGGGGCAGAAAAATTGGGCTTTTGGTGGTGGTGGTGGTGGTGGTGTTGCCACAACACTGTAAGTCCTCACAGTTACTCTTGGTGGGTGCAGGAATGGGCCCAGCTGTGAAATATTAGATCAAGAATTGTAATTACATGCCCCTGTTGAACAGGGGCAGAAAAATTGGGCTTTTGGTGGTGGTGGTGGTGGTGGTGTTGCCACAACACTGTAAGTCCCCACAGTTACTCTTGGTGGGCGCAGGAATGGGCCCTGCTGTGAATTATTAGATCAAGAATTGTAATGACATGCCCCTGTTGAACAGGGGCAGAAAAATCGTGCCTTAGGCACTGGTGCCACAACACTGCAACCCCTCACACATACTGTACTTGGAGCGCAGCAATGAGCCCTGTTGCAAAGTATTGCATACATTTTTTTAATTACACGCCCCTGTTAAACAGGGGCAGAAAAATTGGGTCTTAGGCACTGGTGCTGGTGCCACAACACTGCAACCCCTCACAGATACAGTACTTGGAGCGCAGCAATGAGCCCTGTTGCAAAGTCCAAAAATTGCCGCTCCAGGCAGATTACGTTTTGGAAAGATGTTTCTCTCTCAGAGACCAAGGGTGCCGGCAATGCACATAGCAATGAAAACAAAAATGGTGAGGACAGCCGCACTCCAATCCAACGTATGTTTATTGAAGAAAGACAGGCACTACAAAAACCATCATAAACCAGGACAGCTGACGCGTTTCACACTTGTTCAGTGTTTACTCATAGCTGCTGGTTTTTGTAGTGCCTGTCTTTCTTCAATAAACATACGTTGGATTGGAGTACGGCTGTCCTCACCCTGTTGCAAAGTATTGCATCAAAAATTTTAATTACACGCCCCTGTTAAACAGGGGCAGAAAAATTGGGCCTTAGGCACTGGTGCTGGTGCCACAACACTGCAACCCCTCACAGATACAGTACTTGGAGCGCAGCAATGAGCCCTGCTGCAAAGTATTGCATCAAAAAATGTATTTTCACGCCCCTGTTAAACAGGGGCTGAAAAATTGGGCCTTAAACACTGGTGCTGGTGCCACAACACTGCAACCCCTCACACATACTGTAGTTGGAGCACAGCAATGAGCCCTGCTGCAAAGCATTGCATCAAAAATTGTAAATACACGCCCCTGTTAAACAGGGGCTGAAAAATTGGGCCTTACCCACTGGTGACGGTGCCCAGAACCAAAAATGTTCTTTCAAGCTATCAGCATGATTATTGAGGAAGAAGAGGATAGTCACTCAGCATAACAGGATAGTCACTCAGCATCAGCATAGGCAGTCTTGAAGGGATCTGACATTTCCAAAAAAATTATTCGGTTACATCAGCATCAGGTGCTTGGTAGCTGGTGGCGATCCAAGACTGAAAAGAATGCTGGATGCAGGACAGGCCAGTAGCTCAATTGCATACTGTGCAAGCTCTGACCAGTGATCCATCCTCAAGACCCAGTAACCTAGAGGATTTTCAGTGGGAAAGGTGTCCAAGTCTGACCTTGCCCCTAGGTATTCCTGCACCATGTAAACCAGACGCTGGCGATGGTTGCTGGAACAGATCATACCTTGGGGCTGCGTACTAAAAAATTGTCTGAACGCATCGGTCAGACGGCCACCTTCTCCACCGCTCCTGCTTTGACTGACCGGAGCCTCAGCAACACGTTGTCCAGGACCAGGAATTTGTAACCTCCCAGTCTCTGGGAACGCGTTGCACAGACCTTTCTGCAAGGCCTCCCGAAGATGCTTCATCCTCTGCTCCCTCTGCGATGGCAAGATAAGGTCCGCAACCTTACCCTTGTAACGTGGATCAAGGAGGGTTGCCAGCCAGTAATGATCCCTCTCCTTGATCGCACGAATACGAGGATCCTTGAGCAGGCTTTGCAGGATCAGGGAGGCCATGCAGCGTAGGTTTTCTTAGGCATTCGGTGCAGAGTCCTCTGGGTCACTGAGGACGACATGATCCGCAGCCACCTCCTCCCAGCCACGTACAAGTCCATGGGTGTCTTGGGACTGTAATTGATCCCTTGAAGACTGCTGCTGATGCTGAGTGCTAGGCTCCACCTCCATGCTGACAATAATCCTCCTCCTCCTCCTCTTCCTGTGTGATAGCCAGGCCAGCAGGAACACTGTCTGGATAAAGGGGGCCTTGAGAGGTAAGGAAGTCCTCCTCTTCCTGCCTCTGTTCTGCCTCAAGTGCCCTGTCCATTATTCCATGCAGTGTGTGCTCCAACAGGTGGAGAAGAGGTACAGTGTCACTGATGCATGCACTGTCACTGCTCACCATCCTCGTGGCCTCCTCAAATGGTGCCAGGACAGTGCATGCATACCTGATCATGGCCCACTGGCGTGGGGAAAAAAATCCAAGCTCCCCTGACACTGTCCTGGTGCCATATTGCAACAGATACTCATTGATGGCCCTCTGCTGCGTGTGCAGCCGCTGCAGCATGGCCAACGTAGAGTTCCACCTGGTGGGCATATCACAGATTAGGCGGTTCTTGGGCAGGTTGTAATCCTTTTGCAGGTCAGCCAGCCGAGCACTGGCATTATATGACTGGCGGAAATGCCCACAGAGTTTCCTGGCCTGCTTCAGGATCTCCTGTAAGCCCAGGTACCTGCCCAAGAACCGCTGCACCACCAAGTTAAGGACGTGAACCAAACAGGGCACATGGGTCAGTTGTCCCCGTCGGAGGGCGGAGAGGAGGTTGGTTCCATTGTTGGAAACCACCTTTCCTGGCTTAAGCTGGCGTGGCGTCAACCACCTCTGAGCCTGCCCCTGCAGAGCTGACAGAATCTCTGCCCCAGTGTGGCTTCTGTCCCCCAAGCACACCAGCTCAAGCACTGCATGGCATCTTTTTACTTGCGTAGCCCCTTGAACGCCTACGGAACACCGCTGGTTCCGAGGACAAAGCACAGGTAGAGGCCATGGAAGAAGAAGAAGAGGAGGGGGTGGAGGAAAGAGGTGTGTCAGAATCACCAGTAGTTATATTTTGGAGGCGTGGTGGTGGAACAACCTCCAACACTACTGCACCTTATTCTGCATCCTTCCCAGCTGCCAGCAGAGTCACTCAATGCGCCGTGAAAGATAGGTAACGTCCCTGTCCATGCCTGCTGGTCCATGAGTCAGCGGTAATATGCACCTTACCGCTGACTGCCCTGTCCAGCGAGGCCAAGACATTGGCTTCCACATGCCGGTAGAGAGCCAGAATCGCCTTCCGTGAGGAAAAGTGGCGTTTGGGAACCTGCCACTGAGGAATCGCACATTCAACAAACTCACAGAAGGGGGCAGAGTCTACCAACTGAAAAGGCAGCAGTTGAAGTGCTAGCAATTTAGCCAAGCTAGCATTCAACCGCTGGGCATGTGGATGGCTGGGAGCGAACTTCTTTTGGCGGTGCAGCAGCTGGGGCAGGGAAATTTGCCTGGTACAATCGGACGTCGGTGTACTGATAGCAGATTGTCTGCAAGTACTTGGCTGTGACACATCGAATTCTACACCTTCATTCCTTTCAGTGCAGGTTTTAGAGAGGACTAAAGGTATAGTGGGGTTGGAGATCCCAGCTGATGAGGAGCAAGGAGAGGTCCGCTTTGTTCTTTGGTGTGGGTCTTTTAGGTACGCTTGCCAACAGACTGCATGGCAGGTCGACATATGTCTGGTCAAGCAAGTGGTGCCCAAGCGGCTTATGTTTTGGCCACGCGAGATACGCTTTAGACATATGTTGCAAATGGCAACGGTGTGAACTGCTGAACACGTCTGAAAAAAGGCCCACACCAAGGAACTTTTGGAATAACCCGCAGAGACAGCAGCGCCCTGCACATGCGGAGCTCTGCGGTGTGATGCGGTCGGTGTGCTGCCCTTAAGCTGGCCCCTGGAGGGCATCCTGCCTTGTTGGAGATGTGCCTCCTCCTCCTCCTCTCTCCTATCAGGCACCCACGTGGAGTCAGTGACCTCATTATCCCCTCCCTCCTCATCACTGGAGCCAATCTGGCAGTATGCTACAGCAGGCGGAACATGACTGCCAGATAGCTGTCCTTGTTGGGCACCCCCTCTCTCTGGGCTCACGTTACTACCCCCTCTCTCTGAGCTCACGTTACTGCCTTCCTCCAGCTGGGTTCCATCATCGGAGCCTTCAAAACGCTGGGCATCCTCCTGGAGCATGTTCCCAACATGTGGTCAAACAGTTCGGGGGACTCCTCAGGAGGACATGGTGGGGCTAGGGAAGGAGTGACTGATGCCATTGAGCCGAGGGAAGAGGCCGCTTTGGCAGCTGCTTTGCCAGACAAAGTACCCTGAGCCTGGGTGAGACAGGACGAGGAGGAGGAGGACGGCT
This sequence comes from Rana muscosa, assembly GCA_029206835.1. Classification (NCBI taxonomy): domain Eukaryota; kingdom Metazoa; phylum Chordata; class Amphibia; order Anura; family Ranidae; genus Rana; species Rana muscosa. Next base: position 872,856,686 of record CM055117.1, read on the forward strand.
TGGTCATCCACTCTACCAAGTCTTGGGCATGTTGCGGATCAACATGGCCAGCTGCCGAAAAGGACAAGAGTGTCCCATGGGCATGTGCTGATGAGGATGCACCGTGTCCACGACCAGCAGCATTGTTGCCTCTAGACACAGAGCCTGCTTGCCCTCTTTTATTGCCTCGTGACTGTCTGCCTCTCCTTGTTTGCCTTCCAGACATACTAATGGCCTGCAGTGAGATGTAGCTGCGCAAAGGTGGGATGTATATATATATATGTATATATATATATATATATATATATATATATATATATATAATTTTGTGAGAGTGAGAGCCCCTGTCCTAGTGAAAATGTGTTTAAAATGGACACAGGACTCTCAAAGAAGCAATTTGAGAAGTTCCAGCAAAAGATTGCTGAGCAGAGAAAACTGCTTTAAGTTTTCTCTGGATTTTGTAAGTCTGGATTGGGGCTGGAAACCTGAAGACTTCAAAGAGCATTGGGATGGATGGAGTCTTCAGTCATGTGTACGGACAGAGATGTCCCACCCTGAATTTATATATATATATATTGTGAGGGGGTTAACTCGGTAGCGGGTGTGTGTGACCCCCTGGTTGGGCTCCCCACACAAAAACAGGGCCAGCAGACGGAGGTTGTGGTTTTCAAAATCAAAAGGTGCGGTTTATTTCTCTATGTACAGTGACAAAAACACAGCAAAGCCAAAAAGAAACAAACAAAATAAATCCTGGTCAGTTTGACCTCTGACTAAACATGCAGGTTTCCTAAACTAACAACTGGGATCAGCCTGGTGCTGTCCTAGTCCCTAAGTCCCTGGTTTAGTAAAAGTCCAAACAAATAGCCACACAGGCTTTGCCTCACCGCACAGGGGTTCACTCTCCCTAGACAGTCCACACAGGTCTGGTTCCAGGCATGAGCTAACATCTAATGAAGCTGGGAGTTCTTATAGAGGCCTAAATGAGCTGACAAGGTTCAGCTGGTCTCCTCATCTCTGTCTGCACGACGCCCCACACTCTCCCTAGAGGTAAGAGTCATCCATGAGCCTACTAGCCTCAGCTGGGCTTATACAACTCTCCACCCTAGTTGTATAAGTCAGCATAAAGCCTGAATCTGGGAGAAATATATCTACCCCCCTGGATGCAACCAGGTGACTTTACCTTCCTGCTGTCACATACCCCCCCCTCTTGTTTTAACCTTGGGGTTGGAACACCAGCAATCAGGCATTCATGTACTCGAGACAAAGCATCCACATTCCCCATTTGAACGCCAGGGCGATGCTTTACTGTGAAGTTGAATTCCTGTAGGGCCAGGAACCACCTATTCACTCTTCTATTTGTCTCCTTGTTTTGAGCCATCCACTTTAACGGAGCGTGATCCGTAACCATGTCAAAGTGCCTACCTAGCAGATAGTACCGAAGGGAATCTAGAGCCCACTTCACCGCTAAACACTCCTTTTCAACCGTGGCGTAATTTACCTCATGGGACTTCAACTTCCTGCTGAGGTAAATGACTGGGTGCTCTTCCCCGTTCCAGACCTGGGACAATACTGCTCCTAACCCCACATCTGACGCATCACTTTGTACGACAAAGTCTTTAGAGAAGTCGGGTGAGTACAACACTGGCTGGCTACATAAGGCTTGTTTCAAGAATTGGAATGCTGCCTCAGCCTCGGGGGTCCATTTAATCATGACCGACCCTTTCCCTTTCGTCAGGTTGGTTAGGGGCACAGCCTTAGAAGCAAAGTGGGGAATGAAGCGCCGATAATAACCCGCGATTCCCAGAAAGGCCCGTACCTGCTTCTTGCTGTTGGGACGTGGCCAACTCTGGATGGCCTCGACTTTGTTGAGTTGGGGTTTTATCACTCCCCTGCCAATGGTGTACCCAAGATATTTGGCCTCCTCCTGCCCAATGGTACACTTCTTGGGGTTAGCCGTAAACCCCGCTTCCCGGATAGAGTCTAGGACTGCTTGCACTTTTGGCAGATGTGAGGCCCAATCTGTGCTATGGACAATTACGTCATCCAGGTAAGCCGCAGCATACTTCCGATGGGGCCTCAGTATCTGGTCCATTTTCCGCTGGAATGTGGCCGGCGCATTCTGTAACCCGAACGGCATTCTCTTATATTGGAACGCCCCGTCTGGGGTTACAAATGCGGTTTTCTCTTTGGCCGACTTGGCCAGGGGAATTTGCCAATACCCTTTTGTGAGGTCAAGAGTCGTCATGTATCGGGCTGTTCCCAGCCGGTCGATCAACTCATCTATACGTGGCATGGGGTAGGTGTCAAATTTTGTAACTTTGTTCAACTGACGAAAATCGTTACAAAATCGCCAGCTCCCATCCGGTTTAGGCACCAACACAATGGGACTAGACCAATCACTTTGGGACTCCTCTATCACCCCTAAGTTCAGCATTTTCTGTACTTCCTCCCGTATTGCCTCCCGTCGGGCCTCTGGGATCCGATAGGGTTTTAACTTCACCCTTTCACCGGGCGGGGTAATAATATCATGCTCTACCCCAGATGTTTGTCCCGGCAGCTCAGAGAACACCTCCTTGTTGCGAAGCACAAACTCCTTAACCTCCTGTTGTTGGGGTTGTGACAAGGTGGCTGCTATTCCAACCTCCGGAATCACGCAACCAGTTTGAGCTGGTGACCAAGTTTCTGCGACTAGGGACTCTCTATCCCTCCAGGCTTTCAACAGATTAACGTGATATATCTGTTCGGGCTTTCGCCTTCCTGGTTGTCTGACCTTGTAATTCACTTCGCTCACTTTTTCCATTATCTCGTAGGGGCCTTGCCATTTGGCAAGGAATTTACTTTCAACCGTAGGGACAAGTACCAATATCCTATCCCCCGGGGAAAAGGTACGGGTCTTTGCTCCACGGTTGTACACTCTCTGCTGTGCCAACTGCGCTTGGGCCAAATGTTCCTTCACGATGGGCATTACCTGTGCAATTCGATCTTGCATCAGGGCGACATGCTCAATCACACTTCTGTGGGGAGAACTCTCACTTTCCCAAGTTTCCTTGGCAATATCCAACAGCCCTCTTGGGTGTCTCCCATACAGTAACTCAAAGGGGGAGAATCCCGTAGAGGATTGGGGCACCTCCCTAATAGCAAACATCAAATAAGGAAGTAGACAGTCCCAATCCTTTCCATCTCTATCCACCACTTTCTTCAACATTTGTTTTAGGGTTTTGTTGAATCTTTCAACCAGCCCATCGGTTTGGGGGTGATACACAGATGTACGCAATTGCGTCACTTTGAACAATTTACACAGCTCTTTCATAACCCGGGACATAAAGGGTGTACCTTGGTCCGTAAGCAGTTCTTTACAAATACCCACCCGGCTAAAAACAAGAGATAGCTCTTTGGCTATGGTTTTGGCCGAGGTATTTCTGAGAGGGATCGCTTCTGGATAACGGGTGGCATAGTCCATTATAACCAATATGTACTGGTGCCCCCTAGCGGACTTGATTATAGGACCTACCAAATCCATTGCGATTCTCTCAAACGGGACCTCAATGATGGGTAGAGGGACCAGCGGGCTACGGAAATGTGGCATCGGGGCCGACCTCTGACACACAGGGCAGGAGGAACAATAATTTTCTATGTCCTTCATCACCCCAGGCCAATAGAATCTCTGTAATACCCTCTCTCGGGTTTTCTCTGTCCCCAGATGACCTCCAAGAATGTGCCCATGGGCCAACTCCAACACCAACTTCCTGTAAGGTTTGGGCACCACCAGCTGCTCAACGGTTTCTTCTGCCCTTTTTGCCACCCGATACAGTAGGTCCTTCTCTACGCTGAAGTATGGGTAAGTGCAGGTAATATCTGGGTTCACTAACTCGCCATCTATTTCCACTACGTTTTCCCGTGCCTTTATTAGGGCGGGGTCTTTTAACTGTTCTGTGGCAAAATTTTCCCTGTGAACCTCCAGATCAGAAAACTCCACAGACGGTAGGTTTTCGTCTGAGGAGGTGGGCTCCTCTCCAGTTTCTTGAGTCTCCCCTGCCAATACTGACAAGGGAAATTCTGGAGAGTCCTCCCCACTCTCAGAGGAGTTCTGGCTATCACATTCCTGGTACATAGGGGCACCAGTGGGGGGCTCAGGATCATCCCACAGTTCCCAGAACTTCGGAAAATCCCTTCCCACAATGGCATCATGCGGTAATTGAGATACTAACCCCACTGGATGAGAGAGGGTACCTTTGGGGGTCTCGAAACACACTGTAGTCACTGGATACTCTCGGGTGTCCCCATGCACACAAATAACAGCTACCTTGCTATTCCCAGAGACCTCTGTTTTAACTAATTCAGCCTTTATCAGGGTCACAAGGCTACCTGAATCCAGCAATACCACAACATTTCTACCATTAATACACATTTTGCATAAATGTTTCTCAGTTCCCCGAATGGCAGTGCATGCGACTGTCGCACACAGCGACTGACGTCTGTCCATCAGAAAGTCACATTGCATGGGTTCCTCCACAACCGGGCAATTTGCTGCAATATGTCCCGCTTGCCGGCAGCGGTAGCAAACGATCCTTCTTGCGGCCTCTTGAGCCGCTGATTTCCCAGGCTGTTCTCGCCAAACTTGGGGTAGAGCTCCCACCCTCTCACTCTCTCCACCCTCACCCCTTGGAATCCTCTTATCCGCCCCTGGGGATGGTCTGGTCTTAGGGTGGAAAGTCCGAGAGTCTCTGGAAGAGGCTGTCAGGTTCTCTGTAGCCAAGTATCTCTCTACACGATCCACAAGTTTACCGGCCGTTTCTGGGTCTCCATGGCTTACCCACTTTTGAATGGCGGTAGGAAGAGCTCTCAAGAAACGATCCATCACAACACGTTCCACAATCTCCGGTGCGGACAAAGTCTCTGGCTGTAGCCACTTCCTGCTCAGGTGAATGAGATCATACATTTGAGACCTGGGGGGTTTTCCAAGCTGGAAAGTCCAGTTATGCACACGCTGAGCCCGGACAGCCAGGGTGACACCCAGCCTTGCCAATATTTCAGCTTTTAGCATCACATAGTCTTTTGCTTGGTCAGGCTCTAGGTCATAGTAAGCCTTCTGCGATTCACCAGTTAACAGAGGAGCCACCAGTCCAGCCCACTGCTCCTCAGGCCACTTTTCTCTTTCAGCAGTCCTTTCAAATGTGGTCAAAAATACCTCTGGATCATCCTCTCCAGTCATTTTTGTCAATAAACGACTCACCCCAAAGGACGCGGTATTAGTGGGACGGCTTTCCTCACTGGTCTGCGGACGTTGCTGCATTACTGCTTCCATTTGTTGTAGTCTCTGCTCTTGCTTCTGTAACAGGTCTATGAAGCGGGCCTCAGATTGCTGCTGGGCTTGTTGATGAGCTTGCTGCTGGGCTGCAAGGCTCCTTTGCAAACCTGCATTTGTCTGCTGTTGATTGGCATTTGCTAGAGCCAGCTGTTTCAGTATCTCCTCCATGCTGGCTTAAAAAAAACTGCCACTGGTTCTCCACCAACTGTGAGGGGGTTAACTCGGTAGCGGGTGTGTGTGACCCCCTGGTTGGGCTCCCCACACAAAAACAGGGCCAGCAGACGGAGGTTGTGGTTTTCAAAATCAAAAGGTGCGGTTTATTTCTCTATGTACAGTGACAAAAACACAGCAAAGCCAAAAAGAAACAAACAAAATAAATCCTGGTCAGTTTGACCTCTGACTAAACATGCAGGTTTCCTAAACTAACAACTGGGATCAGCCTGGTGCTGTCCTAGTCCCTAAGTCCCTGGTTTAGTAAAAGTCCAAACAAATAGCCACACAGGCTTTGCCTCACCGCACAGGGGTTCACTCTCCCTAGACAGTCCACACAGGTCTGGTTCCAGGCATGAGCTAACATCTAATGAAGCTGGGAGTTCTTATAGAGGCCTAAATGAGCTGACAAGGTTCAGCTGGTCTCCTCATCTCTGTCTGCACGACGCCCCACACTCTCCCTAGAGGTAAGAGTCATCCATGAGCCTACTAGCCTCAGCTGGGCTTATACAACTCTCCACCCTAGTTGTATAAGTCAGCATAAAGCCTGAATCTGGGAGAAATATATCTACCCCCCTGGATGCAACCAGGTGACTTTACCTTCCTGCTGTCACAATATATATATATATATATATATAAATTCAGGGTGGGACACCTCTGTCTTTCACTACATTTAGAGATTCACATCTGATGTGGTACTCCTGCTTTCACCAGATATGTAACAAAAAATTGGAGATGCAATCTCAGTTTCTGTTCAAAAGAATTTTACTTCAATCTTCATGCATATACAATCAATGACAAAAAGATAACTGTAAGCGCAAAAGATGGTGTGATGGCATACAAGTGGGAAATAGATAAAAAAAATGTTAGTCCATTAGTCTATGGGGGTCAGTTCTTAAAGTAGAATAAAAGGCGGCAGCTGTCCTCAGAGAAAGCCAGTTCTGTAAACGGAATGAAAAGGAGGGGAGAACACAGGAAGCGCCACCCGAGTGTAGTATTTAAGATACAGTTTAATTGCAAGGTAAGTAATGCACTTACAAGATACAAGCTACCCTCCATACCCACATACAGATGAGCCTTATTTTATCTCATACTGGTCACTGGAAGTTCAACATGGCACCTCATGGCAAAGAACTCTCTAAGGAGCTGAAAAAAAGAATTGTTGCTCTACATAAAGATGGCCTAGGCTATAAGAAGATTGCCAAGACCCTGAAACTGAGCTGCAGCATGGTGGCCAAGACCATACAGCGGTTTAATAGGACAGGTTCCTCTCAGAACAGGCCTCGCCATGGTCGACCAAAGAAGTTGAGTGCACGTGCTCAGCGTCATATTCAGAGGTTGTCTTTGGTAAATAGACGTATGAGTGCTGCCAGCATTGCTGCAGAGGTTGAAGGTATGGGGGTTCAGCCTGTCATTGCTCAGACCATACGCCACACACTGCATTAAATTGGTCTGCATGGCTGTCGTCCCAGAAGAAAGCCTCTTTTAAATATGATGCGCAAGAAAGCCTGCAAACAGTTTGCTGAAGACAAACAGACTAAGGACATAGATTACTGGAACCATGTCCTGTGGTCTGATGAGACCAAGATAAACTTATTTGGTTCAGATGGTGTCAAGCGTGTGTAGCGGCAACCAGGTGAGGAGTACAAAGACAAGTGTGTCTTGCCTACAGTCAAGCATAGTGGTGGGAGTGTCATAGTCTGGGGCTGTATGAGTGCTGCCGGCACTGGGGAGCTACAGTTCATTGAGGGAACCATGAATGCCAACATGTACTGTGACATACTGAATCAGAGAATGATCCCCTCCCTTCAGATACTAGGCCGCAGGGCAGTATTCCAACATGATAACGACCTCAAACACACCTCCAAGATGACCACTGCCTTGCTAAAGAAGCTGAGTGTAAAGGTGATGGACTAGCCAAGCATGTCTCCAGACCTAAACCCTATTGAGCATCTGTGGGGCATCCTCAAACGGAAGGTGGAGGAGCGCAAGGTCTCTAACATCCACCAGCTCTGTGATGTCGTCATGGAGGAGTGGAAGAGGACTCCAGTGGCAACCCGTGAAGCTCTTGTGAACTCCATGCCCAAGAGGGTTAAGACAGTGCTGGAAAATAATTGTGGCCACACAAAATGTTGACACTTTGGGCCAAATTTGGATATTTTCACTTAGGTGTGTACTCACCTTTGTTGCCAGCGGTTTAGACATGTGTTGTTGGCTGTGTTGAGTTATTTTGAGGGGACGGCAAATTTACACTGTTATACAATCTGTACATTCACTACTTTACATTGTAGCAAAGTGTCATTTCTTCAATGTTGTCACATAAAAAAATAAAATAAAATATTTACAAAAATATGAGGGGTGTACTTACTTTAGTGAGATACTGTATATAGTCACTAGTGATGAGCCGAACACCCCCGGGTTCGGTTCGCACCAGAACCCGCGAACGTACCGAAAGTTCGCACGAACGTTAGAACCCTATTAAATACAATGGATGCGAACGTTCGAAATCTAAAGTGCTAATTATAACGACTATTATGCATGTTATTGTCCTAAAAAGGGTTTGGGAACCCGGGTTCTGCGCCAGGGGACATGTATCAATGCAAAAAGAAGTTTTAAAAATGGACGTTTTTCGGGAGCAGTCATTTTAATGATGCATAAAGTGAAAAAAAAAAGTGAAATATTCCTTTAAATATCGTACCTGGGGGGTGTCTAAAGTATGCCTGTGAAGTGCCACGTGTTTCCCGTGTTTAGAACTGTCCCTGCACAAAATTACATTTCTAAAGGAAAAAAAGCCATTTAAAACTGCTTGCGGCTTTAATGTAATGTCTGGTCCCGGTAATATGGATGAAAATCTTTTTTTTTTTTTAATTGGAAACCAACTTTATTGAAAAGTATGCATGGTACATAAATCAACATAAGCCAGTATGGCCAATATAATAGTACATACATGAACACAGTGAAGCATCTGTGTGTCACAAAGATAATAACAGCAGTGAAAGTAGAGCCGGTATACAACAAAAACAAAAAATCAACATGTCAGGTACACGTTTCACCATCCGCCATCCATCTGTCCCAGACCTTCTCATACTTTAGCGGACACCCTCTATGTACATAAATCAGTTTTTTATATGGGAGAGCATCGTTAACCGCCTTTTTCCAGCACTGAACTGTAGGGGGCAGGGCCTGCATCCAATTACGGGCCACTACTTTTCTTGCCAAGAATAGCGTCTCATGTAAAAAGGTACAGAGGGGTTTGTCGGCATCCAAGTCTGGCAACAGGCCAAGTAGGCACATCTTTGGGTCAAGGGTAGCAGGGGAGCCCATCTGATCGTGTAGGAAGCGTATCACCTGTGTCCAATATGCCTGAATGGTAGGACAGAACCATATGAGGTGGTAAAAGGAGCCCGGGGTATGGTCACAGAGGCGGCATCCTGGATTGTACGTGGGCCTGAAACGTGCCACTCTCTGAGGGGTCAGATATGTTCTATGTATAATGTACAGCTGTGTGAGGCGGTCCGACAGCTTGGGGGAAACCTTTTTCACGTCCTCCAAAATCTCGCCCCAGTCCTCATCCTCTATAAGTCCAACATCCGCCTCCCATCTAGTCTTAGCAGTATAGGCCAATGCTGTGGTGCTAGGGAGACGAATGGCGGAGTACAAAGTGGAGATGAGCTTAGCAGGCACATTACCCGTGACTATGTCCACTATGGAGGGAACTGCCAGGGACGGGTAAGAGCCAGAAAACTGGGCCTGTATGGCGTGACGGAGTTGCAAATACCTGAAGAAAAGGCAATTGGGGAGGGAAAATTCGTCCTTCAGCATTTGGAATGACTTAAGGCCTGAATCGGTCATGATCTGGTGTATGTATAAGATCCCATGGCGTATCCACGCCGCGGGGTCCGGAATGGACAATAATTCTGGCAAGCATGTATTGTACCAGAGAGGGGTATGAGAGTGTACCCTTGGGGTCCCAGTTCTCTGCAGTGCCGCCCGCCATACCCTCCGGTGGTGAGTCAACATGTCTGCTGTGCGTTGGGGGGGGGCGTCTTGTCAATGGGGCTCTTAGGACCGATTGAAGTGGGGTGTGGGCCGAGTCATCTGGGTGCTCACAGAGTAGTGTCTGGTATCTCGTTAGTTCATGTTTATCAAAATAATAGAAGTGGGACAGCTGGGAGGCAAAATAATAATCCTGAAAGTCAGGGAGAGCAGCTCCTCCCAACGTCACAGGGTTCTTCAGGATTCTCCAGGATAATTTGTGTCTGCCATGACCCCAAATAAATGAATTCAGGATGGATTCAATTGTCCTGAAAATTTTTTGTGGTATATAGAGGGGAGCATGCCAGACCAAATAGAGTATCTTGGGAAGGAGTATCATCTTAACTAAGCTGACGCGACCCATAACACCCAGGGGTAGTCTGGCCCAAGTCTGCGTCTTGTTCTTGATCAGAGCAAACAGGGGTTCAATGTTCAGTAGTTTATAATCTGAGAGCGATCTAGTGACCTGTACGCCAAGGTATTTAATCTGGGAGACCCTTGGGAGAGCCAGAGGAGGGGACGCGAACGAGGAGGGGAAATGGTCAATCGGAAGGATCTGGGACTTAGCCCAATTAATACTCAGACCCGAATGGCCACCCATACGTTCTATGGACTGGAGGGCTGCTATAAGAGAAGGACCGGAGTCCGCCAGATACAAAAGTGTGTCGTCGGCATACATCCCAATCTTTTCTTCCAGGTTCCCCATCCTGAGACCTCGGATGCAAGTGTCCGCACGGACCATTATGGCCAACGGCTCCACAGCCAATGCGTAAAGCATGGGGGAAAGGGGGCAGCCCTGCCGGGTCCCCCTCTCCAGCGGGAACTGGTCAGAAAGCCAACCATTCACAAACACTCTGGCCCTCGGGGATTGATAGAGGAGTTGGACCCAGCGAATAAAGCTGGGGCCAAATCCAAATCTTGGGAGACACTCCCACAGGTAGTTCCACTCCACGGAGTCGAAGGCCTTGGCGGCATCCAGCGCCACCACGACCCTCGAGCCAATTTCATCATGGGACCCCTGAATATTCATAAATAGGCGGCGAATATTCATGGCCGTGTTCTTCCCTGGCATAAAGCCGGTTTGGTCAGGGTGTATCAATGACAGAATAACCTGGTTAAGGCGGGAGGCTACAATCTTAGCTAATATTTTAATATCTACCTGCAACAGGGAAATGGGCCTATACGACTCCGGGTATTTAGGGTCCTTTCCGGGTTTGGGAATTACGACTATTTGGGCTTCTCGCATAGATGGGGGTAGAACTCCTGAGTCAAATATAGATTTATACAGGTACTTAAGTTCAGGGATTAGGATTTCAGAGTAGATGGCATAGAATTCAAGAGGTAGGCCATCCAATCCTGGGGCCTTGGATGAGGCCAGACAGGAAATGGCCTCGGAGATGTCCTCCTCAGTAATAGGGGCTTCCAGAATTTCAAGCTGGTCGTCTGTCAGTTTAGGGAATTGAACTCCCGCTAGGTAGTCCCTGGTGTCTTGGGGAGTGTGGGTGACCCTGGAAGTGTAGAGTGCACGGTAGAATCTCCCAAACTCCTCCGCCACCAGTTGCGGATCGGTGATGTCGTCCCCCTGCGGGTCGGTCAAGGACACCACCACAGGGGGACGCATATCCAAGTGGGCGAGATATGCGAGCAGTTTGCCCGATCTCTCTCCATACTCAAACACCCTCTGTCTACAGAAGAAGATACGTTGTTTAGCCTTCTCTATGTGCAATTGGGAGACCTGGCGCGCCTGAATCTTTAGATTGTTGGCCGCGCTGGGCGAGGGGTCCCGGTGGAACGCCTCCTCCAGCGCCTGCAGGTGCTCCGCAGCCTGCTGGACAATAAGTGTTGATGACCGTTTAAGCCTGTTAATACGTGTGGAAAGTAGGGAACGAGCGTGAAGTTTAAACATTTCCCACACCACATCATGCGTGGCAGTGTCCCTGTTGGCCGTAAAATAGTATTGCAATTCTGTGGGGATGTCATCCTGGTCCTGCAGGGCAGTCAGCCAGAACGGGTTTAGCCGCCAAGAAGGAGCAGGGGAAGCCTTCAGGAGCTGGATCGTGACCCAGTAGGGGGCGTGATCCGAGAGTACTCTCGGAGCAAAGCCCACATCTCCTAGCTTAGGCAGCAGGGACATTGAGATAAAAACAAAATCAATTCGTGACATTGTGTTATGACTGGCTGAAAAGCATGAGAAGACTTTAGTGTGCGGGTGTCTGTGGCGCCAAGTGTCGACAAGAGCAAAGTCGGTCATTATGCGGTGCAGTCTGGTATGGGTCGGTGGGTTAAGGGGGGGATCCAGTGTGCCCAGACGGTCCAGAGCGGAGATCAGGGTCATATTGAAGTCCCCCATCCACACTGCCGGTACGGAGGGGTATTGTGTCATAAAGGCAAGGCCTTCCTGAATTACAGCTGAGTTGTACGGGGGGGGAATATAGCAGGCAAGTAGCAGGATAGGAGACCCATTAATGGTGGCGTGCATAAACACATATCTGCCCTGCTGATCCGTGCGGAGCAGTATAAGCTCAAAAGGTACCCGTTTGGCAACCAGGACCGATACTCCTCTGGAATATGAGGTGTGAGTGGCATGATAAGCCCACCCCACCCAAGGTTTTTTAAGGGAGGATTGCAAGTGGCCCGTGACATGGGTCTCGACCAGTGTGATAATGTCAGCTCTCTGAGATTTGAGAAATGTCAGGACCGCTGTGCGTTTGATCTTATTGCGTAAGCCTCTAACATTCCACGTGAGGAACTTCAGGGAACTCATGGTGGGTATATGGTGTGTATAATAGACTGCAGCCAGACCAGGACCAGCAGAGCAGATAAGGACACATCAGACAGTACAGAACACATCAGCAACCAATATTGATAGTGCATGTATGACAATGACATAGTACCTTTAGCAGAAATAAACAATTGTGAACATAGTGGCAAATAAAAAACAGCCAAAACATTTCCCCTCCCTCCCAGTCCAGTGCCACCCCAACTCGGCATGAACATAGTATCCCAAAACCAGGTATCAACCGGGGACATCCAACGTGAAAAAAGCATTGGAGGCGAGGGACTTAATTTCAAAGGGACATAGATACCTGTGATGAACAGAAAACAAAAAAGGAGGAAAAAACAATCAGGTAAACGGGGGGAGTGAAAAAAGTCCATAGAGAACCTAGGGGGGCGACTTCTTCTCTGAGAAGTGCATGGGGTGTAGGGGCCACAAAAGCACAACACCATTGCAGCCGTGCAGAAGGGAGCCCCGCCTGCCATCAGGGTGGTACGTAAAGTAGGATAGGAAGTTCCAGCAACGTTCGGTAAGCTGCCCTCTACAAGCATCTCCCATGCGTGGGGAGAACGGGGAATTAACAGTTAGGTCACCCGAAGGTGGCGAGCATGCTGTGAGATCCGAGGAGGGGCGGAAAAGGCTTTTAGGTCTGTCTCCCCCGTCCCGGCGGAGGGCACCCACTAGCAACAGAGCAACCGTGAGGCGAATCACCAGGGCACGAACAGGGAGTGCCACCGGCACAGGGGGCAGCAGGGGAGAGAAAAGAAAAGTACTCACAGCTCCCAGACAGCGCGGTATGCTCAATCTCGCCGATCTCTCCGGTCAATCCAAGTGGATGCCGACTCTGGGTCCTCGAAAAAGTGGGTCCGACCGTCGCACTCCACACGAAGCTTTGCAGGGTACAGCATGGCGTATTTGAGGTGTAGAGTGCGGAGGCGCTTCTTAACATCCTGGAACCTGGACCGCTGCCGTTGCACCTCATTGGAGAAGTCCGGGAAGACTGCAACACGAGCATTGGTATGGGGGATATTCCCCTTCTCTCTGGTTAGGCGGAGGATCTTGTCGCGATCCCTGAAATTAAGGAACTTCGCTATCAGGGTACGCGGTGGAGCTCCTTGGGGAGGAGGGCGGCCAGGGATTCGATGAGCTCTCTCCACTGCAAACATTACCGAAAATGCGTCTCTGCCGAAGGTTGAGGTTAGGAGGTTTTCAAGGAAGCTCTCCGGATCGGTGCCCTCAGCAGACTCAGGAAGACCGATGAAGCGGAGGTTACATCTCCGAAGGCGATTTTCCATGTCATCCTGTTTTGCGCTAATCTGTTGTAACTGGCGGCGCACCTCATCGGTGGTATGTTGTAAAGGGTGTAAGATATCCTCTGCTCTGCTAATACGGGTCTCCGTCTCCGTCACGCGGTCCCTGAGGGTAGAGAGATCCTGCCGGATAAGGGACACATCAATTTTTACCTCCTCGATCTTGTTGGTAAGCGTGCTCTGGCACATGGCGATGGCATCCAGTAATTTGTTAGTAGCCACCACAGAGTGATCCGCATCCAGGAAAGCAGCAGCGCCGTCTCTGACCTGCCGATCCCCCTCCTCAAGCCGGCGGTATCTGGCCAGTTTATCGATGGCTTCAGAATTATTTTTAGACGGAGACATGCTGTAAGGCGACAGGGAAGATCCCTGGGTGCACCAATATGGCCGCTGTTAAGGAGGCCGGGTCCTCCACAACCTCCCCCCCCCACCGCTGCCCAGGGACGGCCCAACGTAGGCAGCAGGTCACTCTCAAGCAGCTGTAATGGCAACAGGCTGCATGCAGGGGAATCTGAGCTCAGGGGAGTCAGGGAGGCCTGTAATACTTGCCAAAGATGTCTCCGGGTGGAGCAAGATGGCCGCCGTTCCGGGAGTCAGGCCGAGACCGCGGTCCGCTCACACAGCAGGTGCAGAGTGCAAAGACACCCCAGCAGCTGCAGCAGGTAATCCGGGGGCCGATGTAGAAGAGGATGGAGCCCAGTGCGCCCAGGGAGGCAAGAAGAAGTGTCCAGGGCCGCCGTCGGGAGGGCCAAGATGGCCGCCGAACCAGGAACTAGGCCGAAGCCGGGGCCTTTCCTGAAGCAGATGACCGGGAAGCGCCGCGACGGCAGTGGCGGCAAACCAGCGGGCTAACAGGCTTCAGGAACCACAGGGAGAGCAGGACACGTCCTCGGATGTAGGGGATGGCAGGAACTGAGCAGGATGCAGGCAGGATGGTAGGTTAGGAGTATGGGCAGACGGAGCTCACATCACATGCGACCTATCCCATTGCTATCCAGGCCACGCCCCATGGATGAAAATCTTTAAGAAAAATGGCATAGCTACCCCATCACCCCCCCCCTACCCCAGCCCATTACCAGCCCCTTTGGGTCTTGTATGGATATTAAGGGGAACCCCGCACACAAAAGAAAAAAGGCCCTATATACTCTGAACAGCCGTATACAGGCGGTGCATACAAGACAGGGACTGTAGGTTTGTTCTTATGTAGAATCTGTTTGTAATTTTGAACAGGTACATTGTTTAAGTGTAGCTCCAGCCAAAAAATCTATTTTTAAGCTTTTTGGAAAACATAGGGAAGGGTTATCACCCCTGTAACATTTGTTTTGCTGTCTGTGCAGTGTGCACCTGTTCAGAACAGTTCACCTCACTTTCCGTCCTAATGACAAATGTTTTTTGAAAATTTGGGGTTTTTATTGAAACAAGAATTGGTGATAAAGCATCAGTGGAGAGGAGACACTTTTTTTCCCCATATTAACTTTTACAGGAGAGAATTTGCCTTCCTAGGGGTAGATTTCCTCTCACTTCCTGTTGTATCCTTCCGTTTGCAAGGAGGAGTCGTTTGTAAGTTGGATGTTTGAAAGTAGGGTCCTGCCGTATATACTCTGCTGAAATTTGCCCCTTACATGTTGGTGTTGCCACAACACTGTGAGCCCTCACAGTTACTTTTGGTGGGCGCATGAATGGGCCCTGCTGTGAATTATTAGATCAAGAATTGTAATTGCATGCCCCTGTTGAACAGGGGCTGAAAAATTGGGCCTTTGGTGGTGGTGTTGACACAACACTGTAAGGCCTCACAGTTAGTCTTAGTGGGCGCAGGAATGGGCCCTGCTGTGAATTATTAGATCAAGAATTGTAATTACATGCCCCTGTTAAACAGGGGCAGAAAAATTGGGCCTTAGGCACTGGTACCACAACACTGCAACCCCTCACAGATACTGTACTTGGAGCACAGCAATGAGCCCTGTTGCAAAGTATTGCATCAAAAATTGTAATTACACGCCCCTGTTAAACAGGGGCTGAAAAATTGGGCCTTAGGCACTGGTGGCGGCACCCAGAAACAAAAATGTTCTTCCAAGCTAACATCATCAATCGGATCATTGAGGAGGAGGAGGATAGTCAGTCAACATAACAGGACAGTCACTCAGCATCAGCATCAGTCTTGAAGGGATGTGACATTTGAAAATAAATTAGTCTGTTATATCAGCTTCAGGTGTTTGGTAGCTGGTGGTGATCCAAGACTGGTTCATCTTTATGAAGGTCAGTCGATCATCCGAGTCGGTGGACAGGCGCACCCTGTGATCCGTGACAAATCCTGCAGCAGCACTGGATGCAGGACAGGCCAGTAGCTCAATTGCATACTGTGCAAGCTCTGGCCAGTGATCCATCCTCAAGACCCAGTAAGCCAGAGGATTTTCGGAGGGGAAGGTGTCCAAGTCTGACCTTGCCCCTAGGTATTCCTGCACCATGTATATCAGACGCTGGCAATGGTTACTGGAACCGATCATACCTTGGGGCTGCGGACTAAAGAATTGTCTGAACGCATCGGTCAGATGGCCACCTTCCCCACCGCTCCTTCTTTGACTGACCGAAGCCTCAGCAACTCGTTGTCCAGGACCAGGAGTTTGTAACCTCCCAGTCTCTGGGAACGCGTTGCACAGACCTTTCTGCAAGGCCTCCCGGAGTTGTCTCATCCTCTGCTCCCTCTGCGACGGTAAGATAAGGTCCGCAACCTTACCCTTGTACCGTGGATCAAGGAGAGTGGCCAGCCAGTAATGGTCCCTCTCCTTGATCCGAAGAATACGAGGATCCTTCCGCAGAATTTGCAGGATCAGGGAGGCCATGCAGCATAGGTTAGCTGAGGCATTCGGTCCGGAGTCCTCTGGGTCACTAAGGACGACATGATCCGCAGCCACCTCCTCCCAGCCATGTACAAGTCCACGGGTTTCTTGGAACTGTAAATCATCCCTAAAAGACTGCTGCTGATGATGCTGAGTGCCAGGCTCCACCTCCATGCTGACACAATCCTCCTCCTCCTCCTCTTCCTGTGCGATGGGTGGGACAGAAGGAACACTGTCTGGGTAAAGGGGGCCTTGAGAGGCAAGGAAGTCCTCCTCTTCCTGCCTCTGTTCTGCCTCAAGTGCCCTGTCCATTATTCCACGCAGCGTATGTTCCAACAGGTGGAGAAGAGGTACAGTGTCACTGATGCATGCACTGTCACTGCTCACCATCCTCGTGGCCTCCTCAAATGGTGCCAGGACAGTGCATGCATCCCTGATCATGCCCCACTGGCTTGGTGAAAAAAACCCGAGCTCCCCTGACCCTGTCCTGGTGCCGTAGTCGCACAGGTACTCATTGATGGCCCTCTGCTGCGTGTGCAGCCGCTGCAGCATGGCCAACGTTGAGTTCCACCTGGTGGGCATGTCACATATAAGGCGGTTCTTGGGCAGGTTAAACTCCTTTTGCAGCTCAGCCAGGCGAGCACTGGCATTATAAGATCTGCGGAAATGCACACAGACTTTCCTGGCCTGCCTCAGGACATTCTGTAAGCCTGGGTACCTGCCCAAGAACCGCTGCACCACCAGGTTAAGGACGTGAGCCACACAGGGCACATGGGTCAGTTGTCCCTGTCGGAGGGCGGAGAGGAGGTTGGTGCCATTGTCGCAAACCACTATTCCTGGCTTAAGCTGGCGTGGCGTCAACCACCTCTCGGCCTGCCCCTGCAGAGCAGACAGAACCTCTGCCCCAGTGTGGCTCCTGTCCCCCAAACACACCAGCGCAAGCACGGCATGGCATCTTTTTGCCTGCGTACTTGCGTAGCCCCTTGAACGCCTACGGAGCACCGCTCGTTCCGAGGACAAAGCACAGGAAGAGGCCATGGAGGAAGAAGAAGAGGAGGGGGTGGAGGAGAGAGGTGTGTCACAACCAGTAGTAGCATTTTGGAGGCTTGGCGGCGGAACAACCTCCAACACTACTGCACCTTGTCCTGCATCCTTCCCAGCTGCCAAAAGAGTGACCCAATGGGCCGTGAAAGAAAGGTAACATCCCTGTCCATGCCTGCTGGACCATGAGTCAGCGGTAATATGCACCTTACCGCTGACCGCCCTGTCCAGCGAGGCCAAGACATTGCCTTCCACGTGCCGGTAGAGAGCTGGAATCGCCTTCCGTGAGAAAAAGTGGCGTTTGGGAACCTGCCACTGAGGTACCGCACATTGCACTCACGGAAGGGGGCCGAGTCTACCAACTGAAAAGGCAGCAGTTGAAGCGCTAACAATTCAGCCAAGCTAGCATTCAACCGCTGGGCATGTGGATGGCTGGGAGTGAACTTCTTTCGACGGTCTAGCAGCTGGGGCAGGGAAATTTGCCTGATAGAATCGGACGTCGGTGTACTACTAGCAGAGTGCCCGCAAGTACTTGGCTGTGACACACCTAATTCTACACCTTCATTCCTCTCAGTGCAGGTTTCAGAGAGGACTGAAGGTATAGTGGGGTTGGAGATCGATGCGGTGCAAGGAGAGGTCCGCTTTGTTCTTTGGTGTGGGTCTTTAAGGTAGGCTTGCCAACGAGCTCCATGGCAGGTCAACATATGTCTGGTCAAGCATGTGGTGCCCAAGCGGCTGATGTTTTGGCCACGCGATATACGCTTGAGACATATGTTGCAAACAGCAGCTGTGCGATCTGATGCACTCGACTCAAAAAAGGCCCACACCAAAGAACTTTTTGAATAACAGGCAAAGGCAGCGCTCTGCACAGGCGGAGCTCTGCGGTGTGATTCCGTCGGTGTGCTGCCCTTACGCTGGCCCCCCGAGGGCATCCTGCCTCGTTGGAGATGTGCCTCCTCATCCTCCTCCTCCTCCTCCTCTCTCCTATTAGGCACCCACGTGGAGTCAGTGACCTCATCATCCCCTCCCTCCTCATCACTGGAGCCAATCTGGCAGTATGCTGCAGCTGCTGGAACATGACTGCCAGATTGGTGTCCTTCTTGAGCATCCCCTCTCTCTGCTCTCACGCTACTGCCTTCCTCTAGCTGGGTATCATCATCAGACCCTTCGAAACGCTGGGCATCCTCCTGGAGCATGTACCCAACACTGTGCTCAAACAGTTCGGGGGACTCCTCAGGAGGACATGGTGGGTCTAGGTAAGGAGTGACTGATGATGACATTGATACCAGGGAAGAGGACGCTTTGGCAGCTGCTTTGCCAGTACCCTGAGCCTGGGTGAGAGAGGATGAGGAGGATGAGGAGGGCTTGGTCATCCACTCTACCAAGTCTTCGGCATGATGCGGCTCAACACGTCCAGCTGCCGAAAAGAAGGACAAGCGTGTCCCATGGCCACGTGCTGATGGCGATGCACCGCGTCCACGACCAGCACTGTTGTCTCTAGACACAGAGCCTGCTTGCCCTCTTTTATTGGCTCCTGACTGTCTGCCTCTCCTTGTTTGCCTTCCAGACATTCTAATGGCCTGCAGGGAGATGGGAAAACCAGCAATAAGGCCTAGCTTCAGGAGTATATTTTGCAGGAAGCACACTACGCCCGCTGTAAGTGCTGCAAATGCCTGTTGGTGTAACACACCAGGAAAACACAGCAATACGGGCTAGCTTCAGGTGTATAATGTGCAGGAGGCACACTCCGCCCGCTGTAAGTGCTGCAAATGCCTGTTAGTGTAACACACCAGGTAAACACAGCAATACGGGCTAGCTTCAGAAGTATATTTTGCAGGAATCACACTACGCCTGCTGTAAGTGCTGCAAATGCCTGTTGGTGTAACACACTAGGAAAACACAGCAATAAGGCCTAGCTTCAGGAGTATATTTTGCAGGAATCACACTACGCCTGCTGTAAGTACTGCAAATGCCTGTTGGTGTAACACACCAGGAAAGCACAGCAATATGGGCTAGCTTCAGAAGTATATTTTGCAGGAATCACACTACGCCTGCTGTAAGTGCTGCAAATGCCTGTTGGTGTAACACACCAGGAAAACACAGCAATACGGGCTAGCTTCAGGTGTATAATGTGCAGGAGGCACACTCCGCCCGCTGTAAGTGCTGCAAATGCCTGTTAGTGTAACACACCAGGAAAACACAGCAATAAGGCCTAGCTTCAGAAGTATATTTTGCAGGAATCACACTACGCCTGCTCTAAGTGCTGCAAATGCCTGTTGGTGTAACACACCAGGAAAACACAGCAATACGGGCTAGCTTCAGGAGTATATTTTGCAGGAATCACACTACGCCTGCTGTAAGTGCTGCAAATGCCTGTTGGTGTAACACACTAGGAAAACACAGCAATAAGGCCTAGCTTCAGGAGTATATTTTGCAGGAATCACACTACGCCTGCTGTAAGTGCTGCAAATGCCTGTTGGTGTAACACACCAGGAAAACACAGCAATACGGGCTAGCTTCAGAAGTATATTTTGCAGGAATCACACTACGCCTGCTCTAAGTGCTGCAAATGCCTGTTGGTGTAACACACTAGGAAAACACAGCAATACGGGCTAGCTTCAGAAGTATATTTTGCAGGAATCACACTACGCCTGCTGTAAGTGCTGCAAATGCCTGTTGGTGTAACACACTAGGAAAACACAGCAATAAGGCCTAGCTTCAGGAGTATATTTTGCAGGAATCACACTACGCCTGCTGTAAGTGCTGCAAATGCCTGTTGGTGTAACACACCAGGAAAACACAGCAATACGGGCTAGCTTCAGGTGTATAATGTGCAGGAGGCACACTCCGCCCGCTGTAAGTGCTGCAAATGCCTGTTAGTGTAACACACCAGGAAAACACAGCAATAAGGCCTAGCTTCAGGTGTATACTGTGCAGGAGGCTTAGCAACAATGACACTGACACTGTCCCCTGCCTATCCTTCTCTCTCCCTGCACACAAGATTTATCAAAGAATATGACACTGACACTCTCCCTGCCTATCCTTCTCTCTCCCTGCACACAAGGTTTAGCAAAGAATATGACACTGACACTCTCCCTGCCTATCCTTCTCTCTCCCTGCACACAAGAATAGCACAAAGAATATCAACACTGTCCCTGCCTATCCTTCTCTTTCCCTGCGCCGGAACACACTACACAAGCCCACCGCGCTGGCGGCCTTTTATAGTGTGGGGCGCGTGCTAAACCCCCTGAGCTATAATTGGCCACAGGCAACCTGCCTGTGGGCAATTATGGCTCTCCTAGCTGCCGGCGCTGTGATTGGCCAAGCATGCGGGGTCACAGTGCATGCTTGGCCAATCACAGCGCCGGGATTGCACTGCGATGGTGCAGTGTATTGTGGGCCGTTTGCATCACTCGAATTTGGCGCGAAAGGCCCAAATCGTTCGATGTTCGCCGAACGATCGAACAGCCGATGTTCGAGTCGAACGTATGTTCGACTCGAACACCGAGCTCATCCCTAATAGTCACAATAAAGACCTCCTCTTCAGCCCAGGTGTGTCAGAGAGTGTGAGAACTTGAGACCTGAGAAAATAGTGGCTCCTTTGGATGTAAGCGCTACACAGAAATGTATGACATTTTTTTTAGTTTACTTTGTCTTGACATACAATTTAAAGAGAAGTTTCGTTCACCCCAGCAAAAAATTAAAAGTCAGCAGCTACACATCTGTAGCTGCTGACTTCTAATATTAGGACACTTACCTGTCCTGGAATCCAGGGATGTTGGTCACCCAAACCATTCTTTCCATTGGCTCTCGGGTCCTCCTGCAACCATTCATAGTAATGGTCTCCGGCAGTGAAGCTCCATACTGCACATGCCTGAAGCGCTCTGCACTTTCTTAATGGCCCCATCGGCGGGGGAAGTAGGAGGATGGCTGAACTTCTAAAAGGTCTTTCTGCGGTGATATTTCTCAGAAGTGGGGACGAGTACCTGTCAAAAGCACATTTGGCACCTTTCGGAGGGGGGTTGGGGCTGATAAGCAGCGCATCCACTTTTAGGTGGAACTCTGCTTTAATGTAGAAAGATATTTAAGTTTTGTGTACTGTATGCTAGCCCAGTAGCTTCTGTTCCAAGGTCTCATTGAAAGAAAGCTGTTTGCTGAATAAACACAGACAGTATCCACTTCAGCACTGAGCAAACGTGACCTTTGCCTGACAGACAGTATTGATTAGCTGTTGGGACCTTTGACAATGGAAAATTAGGCAGCCTGTACACCACTGTGAATGAAAAAAGATCTGAAATGTTATTAAATGAAGCAGAATAAAAGGTAGTAACCAGAAACCAGCTTTGCCTAATGTGGCAACACTGAAATCTTAAAAGCAATGGCGTCCCTAGGGGGGGCTGAGGGGGCCCTGCCCCCCCCAACATTATGATGTGCCCCACCATGTGCCCCCCCAAAAAAAAATTTTTTTCTTTATTTTTTGTATTTTGCTCGGGCCGCAGCTGGAGTAACACAGTCTCTCCTGAGAGGGAGAGCATCCCCAGTCAGCTCCTGCAGGGGATTCCTCCCCCTCCCTCTGCTCGCTGACACTACATAATGCGAGCGCTCACACAACCACAGCCGCCCGATCTGCTCCTTCCCCTGCATCCTCATTGGCATGGAGAAGAGCGAGTTGCAGGAAAGACTCCACGAGCACTGTGGGGGGGGGGCAAGCCCTTATCTCAGTTACTGAAAAAACAGACTGATTTCTCCTGTCCTTAGGACAGAAGGACCAGCCTGTAAATTCCGAGAGTGGTGACTGCAAGCTGAGCCGAGTGTCAGTCTATGACACTCTTTCACAGCCTAGCGAGTCCAGACACCCCCCCCACTCTCCTCACATACAAGCAGGGAGGAATACAGCTCCTCCTCTTCCTTCCAGTCCCGCCCACACTATCCCGGCATGCTGTATCTGAAGAGAGGGGATGTGTGGGTGGGAAATATGAAAATCAGCAGCATTCCTGGCTGTGTGTGAATGATGCCTGAGATTCTAGCCTGGACCATGGGTAAGTGTGTGCACTGCAGACTGCAGTACACTGTAATCACTGAACTGCATTATCTCCATCCCTTCTCTCCCCCATCTGTCTCCCTCCCCCTCTCCTGTTCTTTCAAGACATTCACAATTTACTTTCACTTTCAGTTAGGCAGGTAATATACGGTGCAAATTTCTTTCCTGCAACCACAGATCACAGGAAAGAAACTTGCATAATTCCCCCATCAACACAGACAGTGCTGACAGGGGAATATCCCTCCTGCCAAGCAATTGTATTCTCCCAACAAACAAGGATTATCACTAGTGGCTATAGCAACCACTAGTGATAATCATAAGAGAATCTGCTCATTAATGTTCAAACCTCAGCCAGTTCCTGCTGAACCAGCTGAGATTTTAACTGTCTATGGCTGGTCTTAGCTCTTAGGCAGCCCATACATTGATCACTTTTTTTCATTCAACTATTAGGTTGAAGGAAAAAAAAAGAAATGATCCAATTCCCCCATCTACATGTAGCGTCCCCCCCCAATATTTGGGGGCGCTATATGTAAATTTAAGGGTAGTCTGAGCCAGTAATTGGGCTCAGACCAGTTGATTGTTCTGGATTTGCTTCTGCTCTGGGTGTGATACTGCCTGGCAGTAGTGTTCCCTGTCTGCCTGTAGGTGGCACTGTCATCACCAGCATATGTTGAACCACAGGGGGTATCACAACACCTTGGGTGTCCTTTCTCGGCAGCCGCACAGTGGGCGTGGTCTACCCGCTGTGCATGCTGGGATAGGGTACATAAGGGGCAGACGCCATTAATTGGGGTCCTGTTCTGGGGTTTCGCCCTGGGAGCCCACCCGTCGGTGTGCACCTCGTGGCCCTCATGGCACGGGGTGCGTGTGTGTGTTCTGGCACCGGGCACCTTTAGCCCGAGGCTACATCGCTGCATGATAGGCCCAGCTTTGCTGGCTGAGGCCTATACTTAAGAAAAAGGATCCTCAGCTGCCCACTTGAGGGAAGCCACTCTTAGGAAAGGAGACCAGGGGAGGATCTGCCCCGGAGGAGACTAGCGACGGTACTGCTGTCTCGGGAGGAGGCCTGGAGCTCACCTAAGGAGGGATCCATCATTACAAGCCCTGCAATACGCCAATCCGGCTTAAAGGTTCTTCACTATTGCTTGGCTGGGAGGTTTGTGACTTTTAACAATCCTGTGGCAGAGGATTCCTGATCGTATCCCTAGAAATATTGATTCGTGCTTCATCCCGGCTGCTAGGACCACTAAAACTGGACTATCCGGGTGAGCAATACCCATTCAGGCTTGGACTTTAGTGTTGCGTAGACATGTGCATTCGTTTTCGTCCGAATGCATTTTCGTCCGAATTTCAGGTATTTTCGTTATCGTTTTAACAAACGAAAACGAAAATGCAGAATCCGAAAACCAAAAGATCCGACATAAAAAAATGCTTAATTTTCGTTTTCGTTGCAACAACAGTTCGATATAGATAGGAGATTCGACATGAGGCTGACAATAACAATCTGTGTCCATCGAACCTGTGTTCGAATGTGCCTAACCTTAACTCTATTAGTCCAAGATTATTCTACATAGAGAGAAAAGATTTGACATTATAGAGAGAAAAGATTTGACATAGAGAGAAAAGATTTGACATTATAGAGAGAAAAGATTCGACATAGAGAGAAAAGATCACTGCTGGAATTGGGTGGGGGAAGTAAAATAAAAAAATGATGATGATGAATGTTATTGGCTGATTGTAACCAAAGAGGAGGAGCAGTAAAATAGCTAGAACTAACTCGGCAAATTCGAAAAATCTATGGGAGAAATCTAAAGTGCTAATTATAAAGGCTTATATGCAAGTTATTGTCCTAAAAAGTGTTTGGGGACCCGGGTCCTGTCCCAGGGGACATGTATCAATGCAAAAAGAAGTTTTAAAAACGGCCGTTTTTTCGGGAGCAGTGATTTTAATAATGCTTAAAATGAAAAAATAAAAGTGAAATATTCCTTTAAATTTCGTACCTGGGGGGTGTGTATGATATGCATGTGAAGTGGCGCATGTTTCCCGTGCTTAGAACTGTCCCTGCACAAAGTGTCATTTTTGAAAGAAAAAAAGTCATTTAAAACTCATTCGCGGCTATTAATGAATTGTCGGCTCCCGGCAATACATACAAAAGTCATTGATAAAAAAAAAAAAAAAAAAGCGTGGGGGTTCCCCAGAATTCAATTACAAGGCCCTTCAGGTCTGGAATGGATATTAAGGGGAACCCCGCCGCAAATTTAAAAAAAAATTGACGTGGGGTTCCCCCAAATATCCATTCCAGGCCTTTCAGATCTGGCATGGATTTTAAGGGGAATTCCACCCCAAATTAAAAAAAAATGGCGTGGAGTCCCCCTAAAAATCCATACCAGACCCCTTATCCGAGCACGCAACCTGGCCGGCCGCAGGGGAAAAGGGGGGGGGACGAGAGAGCGGCCCCCCCTCCCTCCTGAACCGTACCAGGCCACATGCCCTCAACATGGGGAGGATGTCCCCATGTTGATGGGGACAAGGGCCTCATCCCCACAACCCTTGCCCGGTGGTTGTGGGGGTCTGCGGGCGGGGGGCTTATCGGAATCTGGAAGACCCCTTTAACAAAGGGGACCCCCAGATCCCGCCCCCCCTATGTGAATTGGTAAGGAGTACATTGTACCCCTACCATTTCATGAAGAAAGCGTAAAAAAATGTTTAAAAAAACACACAAACACCTTGAAAAAGTCCTTTATTTGAAAAAAAAACAAAAAAACATTCCAGCGGTGAAATCCAGTGTCCCGCGGCGATCCCGATGTCCAGCGCTGTCCTTCATTGGTTGTGCCTGAGCGGACCTGATGGGGAACTCCCTCTCAGTATTTTAAATGTATAGACCCGCCCCTTCTAAAGTTCCCCATCAGGTCCGCTCAGCGGACCAGATGCGGAACATGAGAAGGGGCGGGTCTATACATGTATTACCAAAGTGAGAGCAGTTCCCCATCAGGTCCGCCCCCTCGGTATGTCGGACCCGCCTACGTCATTGGCTTGGGATCTGGGGGTCCCCTTTGTTAAAGGGGTCTTCCGAATTCCGATAAGCCCCCCGCCTGCAGACCCCCACAACCACCGGGCAAGGGTTGTGGGGATGAGGCCCTTGTCCCCATCAACATGGGGACATCCTCCCCATGTTGAGGGCATGTGGCCTGGTACGGTTCAGGAGGGAGGGGGGCCGCTCTCTCGTCCCCCCCTCTTCCCCTGCGGCCGGCCAGGTTGCGTGCTCGGATAAGGTGTCTAGTATGGATTTTTAGGGGGACTCCACGCCATTTTTTTTTAAATTTGGGGTGGAGTTCCCCTTAAAATCCATGCCAGATCTGAAGGGCCTGGAATGGATATTTGGGGGAACCCCACGTCAATTTTTTTTTTAATTTGCGGCGGGGTTCCCCTTGATATCCATTCCAGACCTGAAGGGCCTGGTAATTGAATTCTGGGGAACCCCCACGCTTTTTTTTTTTTTTATCAATGACTTTTGTATGTATTGCCGGGAGCCGACAATTCATTAATAGCCGCGAGTCAGTTTTAAATGACTTTTTTTCTTTCAAAAATGACATTTTTTGCAGGGACAGTTCTAAGCACGGGAAACATGCGCCACTTCACATGCATATCATACACACCCCCCAGGTACGAAATTTAAAGGAATATTTCACTTTTATTTTTTCATTTTAAGCATTATTAAAATCACTGCTCCCGAAAAAACGGCCGTTTTTAAAACTTTTTTTGCATTGATACATGTCCCCTGGGGCAGGACCCAGGTCCCCAAACACTTTTTAGGACAATAACTTGCATATTAGCCTTTATAATTAACACTTTAGATTTCGAACGTTCGAGTCCATTGTATTTAATAGGGTTCTAAAGTTCACACTAACATTTTGTCTGTTCGCAGGTTCTGGTGCGAACCGAACAGGGGGGTGTTCGGCTCATCCCTGTTGACTAGTAATAGTAATTAAAAAATACAATTATTACTAGTCATACAATAGAATTCATCTATAGCTTGTAGGCGGAACATTCGACCGGAAATTTATGATTGCAGCGTCGTACAGTTTCGATGCTCCGTTGAATCTTCTTTGAACATTCGACAGACACCATAAGCCTTCAATGACAGATTCGACCTTAATTAATTCAGATTTTCGGACAAATGCAATTTCTAATGAAAAACGAAATAAATAAAAACGAATTTCGGGAGTAACTAAATAAATTTATTTTTCTAACGAAAACGAAATTCCGAAACGAAATATTTCAGTGTGCACATGTCTAGTGTTGCGTGCCTGAACCTTCCCATGTGTTTCTCTTGTTTCCTACTTTCCTGTAAAGTTTTCTACTTCAGCAAAGTAAAATAAAGCCTGAGACTGTTTGGGTTTTACATTGTGTGGACATTGGCCTTTCTAAAGACTTTTCTCACACCCTGACAACGGAAGCCTTGGAGGTAGTTTGCAGACCCAACAAAACCAGCCGGTCCCTTAAATGGGGGTAAGTGCTACATACACATTATAGGTGGATGGGGGAATGTTCCCAGTGTGGACCAGTGCTGGAACAACCAGAGTTGCGCTGTTACTAAAGATAGAATCAAATAGTAAAATTAGATAACTGATATCACCAGAATGGGAGTGCAACAGATTGCTAAACGCATGAATGCTAAACGCATAAACATAAATCCAAAAAACAATAATAACAAAGTGCAGCATGCATATGAAACTCAGAATCTGGAATATCCATAAATATCCATAGGGGCTGTGCAAAATAGCAAAATAAATGTGCAAAGTCCAATATGTAATCCTGTGCAAAGTGCAAAACAAACACTAGGTGCAACTGTGCAAAGCAAAATATAAAAAATGTCCAATCTGTAATAAATAGTGCAAAGTCCAAAAACTATGTGCAAAATCGCAATAAAATTGTGAGCATAGCAATCTGATATTCTTTCTTTAGTGTGTGTAGCGATACCTCCAACTAAGAAGGCCGCAGATTTCGTTTGGGCCCTGAAGACAGCTCTGCCAACCCCCGGCAATATGCTCTACCCCCTACTGGCACAGCTAGTACTGACAGTAAATTGTATATCTTATACTGTATGAATAACTGAGCATTGAGACAATATTAAATTGAAATAAAGGTAAGATTTTACTTGAGCTATTGGTAAAGAAAAGGGTAACATCAATGACAGTTTACAGAATAATCATTTGTAATGCAGAGCCCAACCACACTAACACACTATAAGGTTAACACCTAACAAGTGCGCCACGCGGGCGACCGTTAGCTAAGTGCCCTGTGGCGCAGTAACCAAAACACATTAGAAATCCCACCAGGCCTGGTTCTAATATCTACAACTTAGTCCTTTTTCTTCACCGGCAGATCTTTAACGGTGGTGCACATTAATAGAGTACAAACTTTGTAATCCAATGGGGTAGGTAAAGATGGAGTAGAAACTTGACTATGTGAACGGTAGGTTCAGTTCTAACAAGGGGTCTTCAATAAGAGCACTAAAAACAACTCATAGGCCACGGCAGTCTATAGGCCTATATGCAGTAACAGTATATCGTTTGGGCATATGCCCTCTCACCCGCCCGGACTACGATCCCAGTCCGGGAACTTCCACCTGTTGTGTCCTCACACACACACTCCGTCTCTTCAGCGATCGGGTCCCCGATCCAACAAGGCTGTAGTCGAGCAAAGTCAGATGCCACCCAGGCTCACAGAGGGGTGGAAGGCTCTTTGGTGCTGCGCAAGGCCTCAGGCTTCAGGCCCTGCACTCCGACACGTCCGCACAGGAGGATCAGTCTCTGAAGTCTCGTGTCCCAAAGAGGCCGAGCCCAGCCTCGCCTCCTCCTTTTATAACCCCTCCCATGAGTCTCTGCGGCGGAACATTGCCGAATGGGGTTCTGGGTAATGTAGTCTCTCTGCATTAAAGGGGAACACCCCGCTACACACTCCCCCCACTTGAACTCTTTGGTCCCCAAAGATAAACCTTAACAAAGACTATGTACAACTCTAGACAATTCTACAAACGATGTTGGCATAGGGAATTCCCACCAAAACTGAGTAGTAGAATTCCCTTGCCCACAGGTCACATTATCATAGGTGGCCTGCCTAGCTGTGCCAGAGAGTGAGCTGGGGTTGCCCTCCACTAAATGGACAGTGGAGGGATCCGGATTTTCAGCATTCCTCCTAGCGGTAACTACAGAATCCTCTGAGCTATTCCCCATTTGTGGGTAGGTCAGCTTCTTAGGAGGCCGGATGACTCTTCGAGCCCTTTGCTCTCTTGGGATTTCTGGCTCTGGTGCCACAGGCTCCTCTTCCTCTGAGTAACCATCATGGGCATCTTCCCATTAATCTGCTGAAGGACTAGAGGGGATGAACTCTGTGGCTTCTGGGTTCAGTGTTTCATCTGTGGTGTTATCCGTGATTGGAAGGTCTATGTTAGAAGTTCCTGGAGTTGGGGAAGGCCACAGCCAATTAAGTTCTCCATCCTCATTTTCACTAAGTTGAGAGGCCTCTCCATCTTCATCTTGAGAAGCCTGCGACCGAGTGTTCGGCCTAGGAGTATCCAGGATAGAGACCGGTTCAGTGGAGTCTCCCACGGGAGGTATTCTAACTGCCTCAGCAAGAGGGAGCAGATGGTTTCGATGCCACGTCTTCAGAGGGCCCACCTTTCCTTCCGGCTTCAACTTGTAGACAGGCAGGCCCGGCAACTTCCTACAGATGACATAAGGTTCAGATCTCCATCTATCTGCAAGTTTGTGTTTCCCAGGGACCCCCAGATTGCGTAACAGTACTCGATCCCCGGGCTGTAGGTCTTGTACCCGGACCTTCAAGTCGAAGTTTCTTTTGTTTCGAGCCCCCCTTTGATCTGAGGCCGCTTGAGCTTGTTCATAGGCTACTTTCAGGCTATGTCTGAGCCTGTCCACATATCCTTTGTGGGATGTGGCTGAGGAATGGTCCAGAGAGGTGCCAAAGGCCAAATCCACAGGTAGTCTCGCTTCTCTCCCAAACATGAGTTGATATGGGGAGTAGCCTGTAGCATCACTGATGGTGCAGTTGTAAGCATGTACTAGAGCTGCTATATGTTTGCTCCAATGTTGCTTTTTCTCACTTTCCAGAGTCCCCAACATGTTGAGCAAGGTTCGATTAAACCTTTCCGGCTGAGCATCTCCTTGTGGGTGGTAAGGTGTAGTTCGAGTCTTCTTGATTCCCAACGAATCCAGGAGTTTCCGGATCAGTTTACTCTCAAAGTCCCTTCCTTGATCTGAATGAAGTCGCTGTGGCAGCCCATAATGGACAAAGTACTTCTCCATGAGTACCTTGGCTACGGTGGAGGCCTTCTGATCTTTGGTTGGGAAAGCTTGGGCATACCGGGTGAAATGGTCGGTTATCACCAGAACATTTCCTAGTCCACTCAGGTCGGGTTCAAGGCAGAGAAAATCAATGCATACCAGATCCATTGGGCCTTGACTTTGTAGATGGCCCATTGGGGCAGCTTGATGGGGTAAAGTCTTCCTCTGGATGCATCGTGCACATGAGTGGCAGTACTCTTCTACCTCTGCCCTCATGCAGGGCCAATAGAACCGACTTCTGACAAGTTGAAAGGTCCTTTCAGCCCCTAGATGGCCATGATTGTCATGCAGGGCAATCAGAACAGTCTCTCGATGTTTCTCTGGGAGGAACAGTTGCCACTTATCTTCTGAGTCATCAGAGGGGCCCCTTCGGTAGACCACTCCCTGATGTACCTGCAACCTGTCCCATTCTTTCCTCAACAGGCGAGCTTCCTTTGAGGGATGACACAGGAGTTTGTTTGGATCCTGATTCTCCAGGGCCTCCAGGACCAATCTCCCCATGGGGTCTTCCAATTGGTCACTCCTCAAATCCTTCTTGGACAATCTCAGCAGGTTGTCTTTGTCCAATTGAGTCACTCCACAGTAGTGTTTTGGGACTCCCACCATGGTAACTCCTATTTCTTCTGCTCTGGAGCCTCCTCTGGCCTGGAATTCAGCTCCTTGACAAAGGGCCCGCACCCCGTCCGGTGCCACTTGGGTCCAATCTTTTATATCACCGGTGAGGGCATGAGATCTCCTGGACAGAGCGTCTGCGTCTCTATTCCCAGCCCCTGGCCTATACTTTAGGCTGAAGTTGAATCCAGACAGTGCAGCCAGCCACCTGTGTCCAGTGGCGTCCAGCTTGGCCGTGGTGAAAAGGTAGGTAAGGGGGTTGTTGTCGGTCTTCACAGTGAACTCTGCCCCATACAGGTAGTCTTTGAGCTTGTCTACTACCGCCCACTTGAGGGCCAGGAACTCCAGCTTGTGAGTGGGGTAGTTCTTCTCAGAGGGTGTCAGGCTCCTGCTCACATAGGCAACAGGCCGTTGTTGCCCTTCGTGTTCTTGATAAAGTACTCCTCCCAGACCGTCATGACTAGCATCTACATGTAGTTCATAGGGCTTGGTTGGGTCTGCGTAGGCCAAGACTGGGGCAGTGGTTAGGCTCTCCTTTAATGCCTGGAAGGCCTCTTCACACTTCTGGTTCCACTGATTTCTGACTGACTCTCCCGGCTTCCTGGGCCCTGAGTCGTCCTCTTCCCCCTCAGTCTTGAGCAGTTCATTCAATGGTCTAGCAATTCGGGCGAATCCCTTCACAAACCTCCTATAGTAGGAGCAGAAACCAAAGAAGGATCTGAGTTCTGTTACTGTGGTGGGCCGTGGCCAGGAGGTAACAGCCTCCAATTTCTCGGTCTGTGGCCACCCCTTCTTCGGACACTATGTGCCCCAGATAGTTCACAGAAGACTGGTAGAACCGACACTTTTCAGGCGAAAGTTTGAGTCCCTCCTCACTGAGTCTCCTCAAGACTTTTTCCAGCCTCTCCTCATGTTCCTCCAGGGTTCTTCCAAAGACTATGACATCGTCCAGGTATACAAGGACTTCAATAAGGTTCATGTCTCCTACAGTCTTCTCCATGAGACGCTGGAAGGTAGCTGGGGCTCCAGACAGACCTTGGGGCATCCGGTCGAATTCAAAGAACCCTACTGGGGTTATGAAGGCTGTCTTCTCCTTGTCTTCTGGGTGCATAGGGATCTGATAGTACCCACTTTTGAGATCCATAACGCTGAACCACTTGGCCCCAGACAAGCTCTGTAGGGCATCCTCTATCCTTGGAGTGGTATACTGGTCGGGTATGGTTCTCCTGTTGAGAGTCCTGTAGTCGATACAGAGCCTCAATGACCCATTCTTCTTCCTGACCACCACTATCGGGGATGCATAGGGGCTTCTAGATTCCCGTATCACTCCAGTCCTTTTGAGTTCTGAGAGTTGTTCCCTTAGATCCTCCAAATCCGCTAGGGGGACCCGCCTAACTCTCTCTCTGAAGGGCTTATCTTCCTGGAGGCAGATCCGATGGGTGGCACTCCTTGCACACCCCACATCCAACTCATCTTTAGAGAAGATCTTCTCCCATCTGTTCAGCTGGGCCTTGGCTCTCTCTTTCCAAGCCCTGGGCAGATTCGGGTTTTCCATGGATATCTTCTCCCAAGCATCTCCTCCTTCGCCCACCTCTGACAGGTTGACAGGGACAGCAGGGATCACCTGGCCTAGCAGCATCCTGGCTGGGACCTCCATGGGGCCATCCGTATTGTTCCTAACACTCACTGGGACTCTACAATGGGCCTTCTTTAGGGCCTTCAGTGGAATTACTTCTGGTATCACTTCCAGACCGTGGGACCCTTCTCTTGGATCAGATTCCAACATGACAAAGGGTCCAGGCTGCTCCTAAGTAAGCTTCACAGTGCCTCTGAGACAGGTTACTTCGCCGGGCTGCAGCACTATCCCTCCTCTTCCAAGTCTCCACACCTTCCCTATCCCCTCTCCTGGGGTCTTCTGCTCTAAGACTAGCCTTTGGTAAGCTGTCTTCAGCATGGGGTGGATCTTGGTGACCGCTGCCCCTTTCTCTTTCACTAGAGGGGTCAGAAGTCTTCGGACCAGGTCCGTGTTTGTCCCTATTATCAGGGAACTCTTGTTGGCTCCTGGTGGCCGAGGGCACACAACTGCCAGGGTGTCAAACACTTCGGTTTTCCCAGCCACAGATGGATCAAAGGTCATCCTGACAGGCAGATAGCCATCGTAGGGGAAGTTCTGGGTTCCAATCCCACATATCTCTAGTCCCTCTATTTTCCGGATGGGTAGGTGACTCAAGTACTTATCGTAAAAGTCTCTGTATAGCAGGGTTACTTGCGCCCCAGTATCCAAGATTGCTCTGGTGTAGACTCCCTCCACTTGAATGGACACTATAGGAGATGGGCCTACCAGCTTCTCCGGGTAAGGCCCGGCAGGGGTCGCTTTCTTCAGATTTTTTTTCTTTGAACCTCCTCTCGTCCAATCCCCTTTGGACTTCAGTCTTTCTTGAGTCTGGTATGCATTGACTCCCCCCCTTTACTGGGTGTAGGGACCCGCTAAGGGACGCTATTGTTTTTACTAGGTGTGCACCCCCTCTGGGGAGTGCTGTGCCTCTTCTGGGGGGTCTTACCCCCTTTCTCTGGGGTGTATCTCTGTTTAGGAATGTTGTGTTTCCCCCGAGGCGTTTTATCTCCTGTTGTTTTCTGCTTTGCTTTCAGCTTGGAGCTCACTGGAGGTGATGGGCACCCGGTTGACTCCTTCACCGGGGCCCTCTGAAGTTTCCCGCCGGCTTGCGGTTGTCTATTTTCTTCTTTTTGGGACTGGAGCATGTAGCCGCAATATGTCCAATTCCTCCACAGTTAAAGCAGACGATATCTCCCCATTCTTGTAAAGATGCGGGTGCTGAGGCAACTGGGAATAATTCCTTCCTTGGTACTTCTCTCTTGGGACTCTCTGTGTCTTTTTCCATCAGAGAGGTCAACATCTCTAACACCTTGGACATTTGAGCTTTCAGGGTGTCTATCTCCGAATCTCTTTCAGGGGTCATTACTGGATTGACTAGCACCTGTGCGGGTACAACACTTGTCCTAATCAACTGCTGGTCCTGTTGCAGTGCCTCCTCATCTCTGATGATTTTTATCAAGTCAGCATAAGTCAGCAACGTTCCTCCTCCTGAGGTTTTCAGGTGCAACCAGACTGGATCCGAGCGCAGTGCTCCCTTTAAGACTTGCTTCATTCTTGCCGCATCTGTGTCTTGGGGCCTCATTCCCTTCTTCAACACAATCTTGCACAACAACCTGTTCAGTCTTCTAACATACTCGGAAAGTTTCTCCTCCGGTTGTTTGAAAGTGTGTTCAAACTGGTAGACCATCTCAGTCACCTTTTCCAATTGACCAAACTCTTCTTGCAGCATGGCTAGACAGTCTTGAGCCGTGCAATCTGCGTTCCCAAACCGAAAGCTTTTCACTGCTTCTGCTGCTGCGCCTTTAAGGCTTTCCATCACTCGTTGCCTCTTCTGCGCTTCAGGCACCTCCCATGCCTCTACAGCCTGCAATGCCTGCTCCACCCAGGTGTCAAAGTCTTCTTCCCCTGCGGGGACAGGGAGCTTCCCTGAGAATGTCTTTAGTCTCCGGTAGCTAGTCTCTACATGCACCGTGTTTGCCTTCTGACACTTGGTTAGCAGATCCCCTATCGCACCTATCAGTTCTGGTGATATAACAGTGGCAGGTGCAGGCGCCACCGGGGGCGTCGCCCTGTCCCTTTCTTCCGGTGGGGTACGGGCCGCAGCCTGCGGTGATCCCGTTGGTGATGGTTCCTTTTTTTCAGTTACTGCGTGCGCCAACCTATAAGTTCTGTTGTCTGGCGTCCGCACACACTTGCGCTTACAGGCCTCTGGCATCCCGTTCCAGTACTCCACTAATGCATACTGATATGAGATGTCTGGGTCTGACTTTATCTCCGTCACCCACGGTGTGTGATTTGGGGACACTGACTTCATCAATTCCTCTACCGTTTCAGTCGACCATGCCTCCCCTGGGAGGCTGATGACTATCGACTGGTTTGGCTCTGCGTTAGAGGCTTTGCACCATTCTTCTACCGCTCGTGGATCCATGGGGTCCATGCCGGCACCTCTGGCGTTCACTTGCTGCATCAGGATCCCGGACGAGAACCCCCACGTGTAGTGATACCTCCAACTAAGAAGGCCGCAGATTTAGTTTGGGCCCTGAAGACAGCTCCGCCAACCCCCGGCAATATGCTCTACTGGCACAGCTAGTACTGACAGTAAATTGTATATCTTATACTGTATGAATAACTGAGCATTGAGACAATATTAAATTGAAATAAAGGTAAGATTTTACTTGAGCTATTGGTAAAGAAAAGGGTAACATCAATGACAGTTTACAGATTAATCATTTGTAATGCAGAGCCCAACCACACTAACACACTATAAGGTTAACACCTAACAAGTGCGCCACGCGGGCGACCGTTAGCTAAGTGCCCTGTGGCGCAGTAACCAAAACACCTTAGAAATCCCACCAGGCCTGGTTCTGATATCTACCACTTAGTCCTTTTTCTTCACCGGCAGATCTTTAACGGTGGTGCACATTAATAGAGTACAAACTTTGTAATCCAATGGGGTAGGTAAAGATGGAGTAGAAACTTGACTATGTGAACGGTAGGTTCAGTTCTAACAAGGGGTCTTCAATAAGAGCACTAAGAACAACTTATAGGCCATGGCAGTCTATAGGCCTATATGCAGTAACAGTATATCGTTTGGGCATATGCCCTCTCACCCGCCCGGACTACGATCCCAGTCCAGGAACTTCCACCTGTTGTGTCCTCACTAGGGATGAGCCGAACACCCCCGGGTTCGGTTCGCACCAGAACCTTCGAACGGACCGAAAGTTCGCGCGAATTTTCGAACCCTATTCGTTATAATGGACGCGAACGTTCGAAATCAAAATTGCTAATTACAACGGCCAATATGCATGTTAATGTTATAAAACAGGTTTGGGGACCCGGGTCCTGCCCCAGGGGACATATATCAATGCAAAAAGAAATTTTAAAAACTAAAGTTTTTTCGGGAGCAGTCATTTTAATGATGCATAAAGTGAAAAAAAAAAAAGTGAAATTTTCCTTTAAATACGGTACCTGGGGGGTGTCTAAAGTATGCCTGTGAAGTGGCATGTGTTTCCCGTGTTTAGAACTGTCCTTGCACAAAATGACATTTGTAAAGGAAAAAAAGAAGCCATTTAAAACCACTTGCGGCTTTAATGTCATGTCTTGTCCTGGCCGCCATATGGCTGAAAATCCTTGAGAAAAATGGCATGGCTACCCCATCACCCCCCCCCCCCACCCCAGCCCCTTTGGGTCTTGTATGGATACTAAGGGGGACCCCGCACCCAAAATAAAACCCTATACCTACAACCCTATATACTCTGAACAGCAGTATATAGGTGGTGCAAACAAGACATGGACTGTAGGTTTGTTCTTAAGTAGAATCTGAACAGGTACATTATGAAGTGTAGCTACATCCCAAAAAAATCAATTTTTAAGCTTTTTGGAGAACATAGGGAGGCCTGTAACATTTGCTGTCTTTGCACATCTGTTCAGAACATGTCACCTCACTTTCCGTCCCAATGACAAATGTTTTTGGAAAAGTGGGGTTTTAATTGAAACAAGGATTGGTGATAAAGCATCAGTAGAGAGGAGATACCTTTTTCCCAAATTAAATCTAACAGGATAGAATTTTCCTTCCTAGGGGTAGATTTCCTCTCACTTCCTGTTTTCTCTTGCCGTTTGCAAGTAGGAGTCGTTTGTAAGTTGGATGTTTGAAAGTAGGGGCCTGCCGTATATACTCTGCAGAAATTTGCCCTATTAGATATTGGTGTAGCCACAAGACTGGTGGGCACAGGAATGGGCCCTGCTGTGAGTTAATAGATCAAGATTTGTACTTGCATGCACCTGTTGAACCGGGCAGAAAAATTGGGCCTTTGGTGGTGGTGGTGGTGGTGGTGGACGGTGTTGCCACAAGACTGTAAGCCCTCACAGTTACTCTTGGTGGGTGCAGGAATGGGCCCTGCTGTGAGTTATTAGATCAAGATTTGTAATTGCATGCACCTGTTGAACAGGGCAGAAAAATTGGGCCTTTGGTGGTGGTGGTGGTGGTGGACGGTGTTGCCACAAGACTGTAGGCCCTCATAGTTACTCTTGGTGGGCGCAGGAATGGGCCCTGCTGTGAACTATTAGATCAAGATTTGTAATTACACGCCCCTGTTAAACAGGGGCTGAAAAATTGTGCCTTAGGCATTGGTGCTGGTGCCACAACACTGCAACCCCTCACAGATACTGTACTTGGAGCACAGCAGTCACACCTGTTGCGAAGCATCTTTTTAAAAAATTGTAATTACACGCCCCTGTTATACAGGGGCTGAAAAATTGTGCCTTAGGCACTGGTGCTGGTGCCACAACACTGCAACCCCTCACAGATACTGTACTCTGAGCACAGCAATGAGACCTGTTGCAAAGCATTGCCTAAAAATTGTAATTACACGCCCCAACAGGGGCTGAAAAATTGTGCCTTAGGCACTGGTGCTGGTGCCACAACACTGCAACCCCTCACAGATACTGTACTCTGAGCACAGCAGTCACACCTGTTGCGAAGCATCTTTTTAAAAAATTGTAATTACACGCCCCTGTTATACAGGGGCTGAAAAATTGTGCCTTAGGCACTGGTGCTGGTGCCACAACACTGCAACCCCTCACAGATACTGTACTCTGAGCACAGCAATGAGACCTGTTGCAAAGCATTGCCTAAAAATTGTAATTACACGCCCCAACAGGGGCTGAAAAATTGTGCCTTAGGCACTGGTGCTGGTGCCACAACACTGCAACCCCTCACAGATACTGTACTCTGAGCACAGCAGTCACACCTGTTGCGAAGCATCTTTTTAAAAAATTGTAATTACACGCCCCTGTTATACAGGGGCTGAAAAATTGTGCCTTAGGCACTGGTGTGGTGGCATGGATCATTGAGGAGGAGGAAGAGGATAGTCAGTGAACATAACAGGACAGTCACTCAGCATCAGCATAGGCAGTCTTGAAGGGATGTGACATTATAAATTATTCCGTTATATCCGCTTCAGGTGTCTGGTGGTGATCCAAGACTGATTCATTTTTATGAAGGTCAGTCGATCAACCGAGTCGGTGGACAGGCGCACCCTATGATCGGTGACAAATCCTCCAGCAGCACTGAATGTGCGTTCGGAAAGAACGCTGGATGCAGGACAGGCCAGTAGCTCAATTGCATACTGTGCAAGCTCTGGCCAGTGATCCATCCTCAAGACCCAGTAAGCCAGAGGATTTTCGGTGGGAAAGGTGTCCAAGTCTGACCTTGCCCCTAGGTATTCCTGCACCATGTATATCAGACGCTGGCGATGGTTGCTGGAACCGATCATACCTTGGGGCTGCGGACTAAAAAATTGTCTGAACGCATCGGTCAGACGTCCACCTTCCCCACCGCTCCTTCTGCTACTGACCGAAGCCTCAGCAACTCGTCGTCCAGGACCAGGAGTTTGTAACCTCCCAGTTTCTGGGAACGCGTTGCACAGACCTTTCTGCAAGGCCTCCCTGAGATGTCTCATCCTCTGCTCCCTCTGCGACGGCAAGATAAGGTCCGCAACCTTACCCTTGTACCGTGGATCAAGGAGAGTGGCCAGCCAGTAATGGTCACTCTCCTTGATCCGAAGAACACGAGGATCCTTCCGCAGGCTTTGCAGGATCAGGGAGGCCATGCAGCGTAGGTTAGCTGAGGCATTCGGTCCGGAGTCTTCTGGGTCACTGAGGATGACATGATCGCCAGCCACCTCCTCCCAGCCACGTACAAGTCCACTGGTTTGTTGGGACTGTACATCATCCCTAAAAGACTGCTGCTGCTGATGCTGAGTGCCAGGCTCCACCTCCATGCTCACACAATCCTCCTCCTCCTCCTCCTCCTCCTCCTCTTCCTGTGTGATGGGTGGGACAGAAGGAACATTGTCTGGATAAAGGGGGCCTTGAGAGACAAGGAAGTCCTCCTCTTCCTGCCTCTGTTCTGCCTCAAGTGCCCTGTCCATTATCCCACGCAGCGTATGCTCCAACAGGTGGACAAGAGGTACAGTGTCACTGATGCATGCACTGTCACTGCTCACCATCCTCGTGGCCTCCTCAAATGGTGAGAGGACAGTGCATGCATCCCTGATCATGCTCCACTGGCGTGGGGAAAAAAAGCCAAGCTCCCCTGACCCTGTCCTGGTGCCGTAGTCGCAAAGGTACTCATTGATGGCCCTCTGCTGCGTGTGCAGTCGCTGCAGCATGGCCAACGTTGAGTTCCACCTGGTGGGCATGTCACATATTAGGCGGTTCTTGGGCAGGTTCAGCTCCTTTTGCAGCTCAGTCAGCCGAGCACTGGCATTATAAGATCGGTGGAAATGCACACAGACTTTCCTGGCCTGCCTCAGGACATCCTGTAAGCCTGGGAACCTGCCCAAGAACCGCTGCACCACCAGGTTGAGGACGTGAGCCATACAGGGCACATGGGTGAGCTGCCCCTGTCGCAGGGCAGAGAGGAGGTTGGTGCCATTATCAGAAACGACCATTCCTGGCTTAAGCTGGCGTGGCGTCAACCACCTCTCGGCCTGCCCCTGCAGAGCTGCCAGAACCTCTGGCCCAGTGTGGCTCCTGTCCCCCAAACACACCAGCGCAAGCACGGCATGGCATCTTTTTGCCTGCGTACTCGCGTAGCCCCTTGTACGCCTACGGAGCACCGCTGGTTCCGAGGACAGAGCACTCGAAGAGGACATGGAGGAAGAAGAAGAGGAGGGGGTGGAGGAGAGAGGTGTGTCACAACCAGTAGTAGCATTTTGGAGGCGTGGTGGCGGAACAACCTCCAACACTACTGCACCTTGTCCTGCATCCCTCCCAGCTGCCAATAGAGTGACCCAATGGGCCGTGAAAGAAAGATAACGTCCCTGTCCATGCCTGCTGGACCATGAGTCAGCGGTAATATGCACCTTACCGCTGACCGCCCTGTCCAGCGAGGCATGGACATTGCCTTCCACATGCCAGTAGAGAGACGGAATTGCCTTCCGTGAGAAAAAGTGGCGTTTGGGAACCTGCCACTGAGGAACCGCACATTGAACAAACTCACGGAAGGGGGCCGAGTCTATCAACTGAAAAGGCAGCAGTTGAAGTGCTAGCAATTTAGCCAAGCTAGCATTCAACCGCTGGGCATGTGGATGGCTGGGAGTATACTTCTTTCGACGGTCCAGCAGCTGGGGCAGGGAAATTTGCCTGCTACAATCGGACGTCGGTGTACTGCAAGTACTTGGTTGTGACACACCTAATTCTACACCTTCAGTCCTCTCAGAGCAGCTTTCAGAGAGGACTGAAGATATAGTGGGGATGGAGATCCCAGCTGATGAGGAGCAAGGAGAGGTCCGCTTTGTTCTTTGGTGTGGGTCTTTTATGTGTGCTTGCCAACGAGCTGCATGGCAGGTCGACATATGTCTGCTCATGCTTGTGGTGCCCAAGCGGCTGATGTTTTGGCCACGCGAGATACGCTTGAGACAAATATTGCAAATAGCAGTGGTGCGATCTGATGCACTCGTCTCAAAAAAGGCCCACACCAAAGAACTTTTGTGATAACGTGCAGAGGCAGCGCCCTGCACAGGCGGAGCTCTGCGGTGTGGTACAGTTGCTGTGCTGGCCTCTAGCTGGCCTCCAGGGGGCATCCTGCCTCGTTGGACATGTGACGCTGCATCCTCCTCCTCCTCCTCCTCTCTCCCTTCAGGCACCCACGTGGAGTCAGTGACCTCATCATCCCCTCCCTCTTCACCACTAGAGCAAACCTGGCAGTAAGCTGCAGCTGGTGGAACACTACTGCCAGATTGCTGTCCTTCAGCATCCCCTTTCTCTGCGCGCACACTACTGACTTCCTCAAGCTGGGTATCATCATCCGAGCCTTCGAATCGTTGGGCATCCTCCTGGAGCATGTACCCAACACTGTGCTCAAACAGTTCGGGGGACTCCTCAGGAGGACATGGTGGGTCTAGGGAAGGGGTGGCTGATGATGCCATTGAGTACGCGTTGGCAGCTGCTCTGCCAGTACCCTGAGCCTGGGTGAGAGAGGATGAGGAGGATGAGGAGGGCTTGGTCATCCATTCTACCAAGCCTTCGGCATGATGCGGCTCCACATGTCCAGCTGCCGAAAACAAAGACAAGCGTGTCCCATGGCCACGTGCTGATGACGATGCACGACCACGTCCACGGCCAGCACTGTTGTCTCTAGAAACAGAGCCTGCCTGCCCTGTGTTCTTGCCTCGGCACGCTCTGCCTCTCCTTGGCGGTCTTCCAGCCATTGTAGTCGGTAGTGTATATAGTATAAAAAATAGAACTCCTATGTGTGCTCACAACACACTGTAGGTCCTATGGGTGCTGACACTAACACACTATAGGTACTATGTGTGCTGCTGACAAGAAAATATAGGAGCTCTGTTTGCTGCCACTAACACACTAGAAGTCCTATGGGTGCTGCTGAGAAGAAAATATAGGAGCTCTGTTTGCTGCCACTAACACACTAGAAGTCCTATGGGTGCTGCTGAGAAGAAAATATAGGAGCTCTGTGTGATGCCACTAACACACTAGAATTCCTATGGGTGCTGCTGAGAAGAAAATATAGGAGCTCTGTTTGCTGCCACTAACACACTAGAAGTCCTATGGGTGCTGCTGAGAAGAAAATATAGGAGCTCTGTTTGCTGCCACTAACACACTAGAAGTCCTATGGGTGCTGCTGAGAAGAAAATATAGGAGCTCTGTGTGATGCCACTAACACACTAGAATTCCTATGGGTGCTGCTGAGAAGAAAATATAGGAGCTCTGTTTGCTGCCACTAACACACTAGAAGTCCTATGGGTGCTGCTGAGAAGAAAATATAGGAGCTCTGTTTGCTGCCACTAACACACTAGAAGTCCTATGGGTGCTGCTGAGAAGAAAATATAGGAGCTCTGTTTGCTGCCACTAACACACTAGAAGTCCTATGGGTGCTGCTGAGAAGAAAATATAGGAGCTCTGTTTGCTGCCACTAACACACTAGAATTCCTATGGGTGCTGCTGAGAAGAAAATATAGGAGCTCTGTTTGCTGCCACTAACACACTAGAAGTCCTATGGGTGCTGCTGAGAAGAAAATATAGGAGCTCTGTTTGCTGCCACTAACACACTAGAAGTCCTATGGGTGCTGCTGAGAAGAAAATATAGGAGCTCTGTTTGCTGCCACTAACACACTAGAAGTCCTATGGGTGCTGCTGAGAAGAAAATATAGGAGCTCTGTTTGCTGCCACTAACACACTAGAAGTCCTATGGGTGCTGCTGAGAAGAAAATATAGGAGCTCTGTTTGCTGCCACTAACACACTAGAAGTCCTATGGGTGCTGCTGAGAAGAAAATATAGGAGCTCTGTTTGCTGCCACTAACACACTAGAAGTCCTATGGGTGCTGCTGAGAAGAAAATATAGGAGCTCTGTTTGCTGCCACTAACACACTAGAAGTCCTATGGGTGCTGCTGAGAAGAAAATATAGGAGCTCTGTTTGCTGCCACTAACACACTAGAAGTCCTATGGGTGCTGCTGAGAAGAAAATATAGGAGCTCTGTTTGCTGCCACTAACACACTAGAAGTCCTATGGGTGCTGCTGAGAAGAAAATATAGGAGCTCTGTGTGATGCCACTAACACACTAGAAGTCCTATGGGTGCTGCTGAGAAGAAAATATAGGAGCTCTGTTTGCTGCCACTAACACACTAGAAGTCCTATGGGTGCTGCTGAGAAGAAAATATAGGAGCTCTGTTTGCTGCCACTAACACACTAGAAGTCCTATGGGTGCTGCTGAGAAGAAAATATAGGAGCTCTGTGTGATGCCACTAACACACTAGAATTCCTATGGGTGCTGCTGAGAAGAAAATATAGGAGCTCTGTTTGCTGCCACTAACACACTAGAAGTCCTATGGGTGCTGCTGAGAAGAAAATATAGGAGCTCTGTTTGCTGCCACTAACACACTAGAAGTCCTATGGGTGCTGCTGAGAAGAAAATATAGGAGCTCTGTTTGCTGCCACTAACACACTAGAAGTCCTATGGGTGCTGCTGAGAAGAAAATATAGGAGCTCTGTTTGCTGCCACTAACACACTAGAAGTCCTATGGGTGCTGCTGAGAAGAAAATATAGGAGCTCTGTTTGCTGCCACTAACACACTAGAAGTCCTATGGGTGCTGCTGAGAAGAAAATATAGGAGCTCTGTTTGCTGCCACTAACACACTAGAAGTCCTATGGGTGCTGCTGAGAAGAAAATATAGGAGCTCTGTTTGCTGCCACGAACACACTAGAAGTCCTATGGGTGCTGCTGAGAAGAAAATATAGGAGCTCTGTTTGCTGCCACTAACACACTAGAAGTCCTATGGGTGCTGCTGAGAAGAAAATATAGGAGCTCTGTTTGCTGCCACTAACACACTAGAAGTCCTATGGGTGCTGCTGAGAAGAAAATATAGGAGCTCTGTGTGATGCCACTAACACACTAGAAGTCCTATGGGTGCTGCTGAGAAGAAAATATAGGAGCTCTGTTTGCTGCCACTAACACACTAGAAGTCCTATGGGTGCTGCTGAGAAGAAAATATAGGAGCTCTGTTTGCTGCCACTAACACACTAGAAGTCCTATGGGTGCTGCTGAGAAGAAAATATAGGAGCTCTGTTTGCTGCCACTAACACACTAGAAGTCCTATGGGTGCTGTTGGGGTGCAATGCTGTGCTAACAGCACTGCGGTTGGTACTACTGCAATACTGTACTAACAGTAAGCACGCACCAGACTAATCCCCAGCAGCAGCTAATAACACACTAACTGTGCAATCAGCAGCAATGAACGATCAATGACTTAGGTAGCAATGGTTTAGCAAAGAAATAGCCAATGGTTTAGCAAAGAAGAGCAAATCTTTCAGTATCAAGCAAAGACTGAATCAGCAGACTAATCTCTCCTAAAGCCGGAACTCATGTGACCGGGGCCGATGGCGTGGCGGCCTTTTAAATGGTGGGGCGTGTACTAAAGCCCCTGAGCTGTAATTGGCTACAGGCGTCCTGCCTGTAGCCAATTATTGCTCTCCGAGTTTCGGGCGCTGTGATTGGCCAAGCATGCGGGGTCACAGTGCATGCTTGGCCAATCATCAGCCAGCAATGCACTGCGCCGGCCGCGCCGGCCGCAATGCATTGCGGGGCCGCTCGCATCACACGAATGTGATGCGAACGGCCCAAATAGTTCTGGGCTCGACGAGCGAGCGAACGCCCGATGCTCGATTCGAACATGGGTTCGAATCGAGCACCGGGCCCATCCCTAGTCCTCACACACACACTCCGTCTCTTCAGCGATCGGGTCCCCGATCCAACAAGGCTGTAGTCGAGCAAAGTCAGATGCCACCCAGGCTCGCAGAGGGGTGGAAGGCTCTTTGGTGCTGCGCAAGGCCTCAGGCTTCAGGCCCTGCACTCCGACACGTCCGCACAGGAGGATCAGTCTCTGAAGTCTCGTGTCCCAAAGAGGCCGAGCCCAGCCTCGCCTCCTCCTTTTATAACCCCTCCCATGAGTCTCTGCGGCGGAACATTGCCGAATGGGGTTCTGGGTAATGTAGTCTCTCTGCATTAAAGGGGAACACCCCGCTACATGTGCAAACAGATTCCATGTGCAAAAGTGCTGGAGAGGTGTAACAGTCTCCTCTTCGTGCAAAGGACACACCAGTGAGAGTGGCCTCTTACCTTGCGGTAAAAGGACAACCGCATATATGTGTATATATATCACAGGGGTGGCTGCTCCTCCCTTTT
The DNA here is from genome assembly GCA_029206835.1 of Rana muscosa. NCBI lineage: Eukaryota > Metazoa > Chordata > Amphibia > Anura > Ranidae > Rana > Rana muscosa. Next base: position 872,901,020 of record CM055117.1, read on the forward strand.
GATCCTGGACCAGATGTGGGTCTTGGGTTTTAGTCTTTGTCACTCAGTGGCAGCAAGGATTTAAAAAAGAAATGGGGTCCCAAATAGTGTAGTATGTTTAAAATCAACAGCAGTATTTATTATATCAACAGTTAAGGGTACTCACATAATACATATAAACACAACACTTATCTCCTATGAGCAGCGAGCTTGTCTGCTTACATCTAGCTGTGTGCCTATTCGTCCCAATGAGTGACAATCACCTGGATCACATCCCGATCAGCATGTCAACAGAGAAGATTATACAGCGTTACTGCTGCTAGGTGACCAGCTGGGGGCTTGGCTCTCTATAACCAATAGTGCCAGCCTTCCCCTGCATGAACCCATAATGTCACCAGCATTAGGTCCTAATAGACTGCCGCCGCTGCCAAGGAGACAGATGCCAGACCAGCGCTGTCAATAGCAGGGACAGGACAGCTGGGGAACCCCACAGTGGCAGAACACCAGGGCCCGGCGGCAAGACAACTTTTGCAACCCTGATAGTTCTCCCACTGCTTTGGACCCTTATATTTTCTTGGTGTGCTGGTGACATATATCTCTTGTTTTTTGCCGCCCTGGGGGACCACAGTATAGTAGGAAGGGAGCGCACTGCAGAACATGTGAAAGGGCCTGTTGTGGGATCGTAGTAAAGGGCCCCAGGATATATATATATATATATATATATATATATATATATATATATATATTTGTAATTGCATTTTATAGTTGGCCCCCCTACTTTTGTCCCTGTCCCCCCCATGTGCCCCCCCTAAATATGAAAGCTGGAGACGCCACTGCTTAAAAGCCAACCTACGATTGGCTGTTGTTAGTTTGAATGTTCATTGTGCAGTTTTAGACAATCAAATAACATAGACATGAATATGAAATATCATAATAATATTTGTGGAGATTCTTACATTTGACAAACAATGGAACTACCCTGGTTAAAAAACAAAACAAAACAAAAAAAACATAACTTAGGGTGGCTGCTGTAGATATGCCCACTTTACCAGGATTAATGAAAGCCAGGACCAGTATCCTGTTTCTTTTCCTGTATCAGCAGGCTGTATCTGCAATTATTAAGCAACCAGTCTAGTTGGTCAATTGGTCCTGTTGTTGGTGAAGGATGGCATTGTCGCTACAGGTGGGCTTAGCATCGTATTTTGGAGGTCAGGTGGGGCTTTTACAGCTATTGTAAGTTTTGGGTCCAAAAAATCTAAAACACTGTGCAGACACTCCTGGGACCTCCCAGGCTGACATTGAGGAGCCATGAATAAACTTGTCTACAAGAATAAAAAGATTCCTATGAAGAAAAGGCAATATTAAACAGGACCACTTAGAAATTGGCCCTAAGCTTGCACTCAGATCTTGCTCTCAGGCTGGTTTTCGTTTACAAAAGTTTTGAATGGTCACATTTATAACATGAACGTTTATAGTGTTTAGTTAATAAATTTAAAGCTGAATTTTAATGTTTTTTTTTTTTTATTAATAAACACCAGGGATGGTACTTATATAAGCGATGTGTGTCCTGTGTGCTGGTGGCTGCTCTGTTCTTTGAAATCTTACATCCCTGGATACCCCCACAGCTCTGATCTAACAGTGCTGCGGGGGTTAATATGAGTGACTGCAGTTATGACAGGCACTTGTAAAAAGTGCCTATTATGCCCACCCTTTCCACCCTTTTGCTCCCTTCGTAAAAGTCGTACTAATCGCTTCCCATGAAGAAATTAATGGAGAGGTGGACCTTTCATTCATCCACCCATCTTTTAGAGCACTTTTTATTGTGGGAACCAATAGTACGGCATCTATGAATAGAGAAGGGGGGCGGAAAGTGCAGGCATAGTCAGCTCAGCACTTTTGGCAAGTGCCTGTCATAGGTGGAGCCCCTCTTAATAACCCCCGCAGCGGTGATCTTTTCTATTGCTGCAAGATCTGCATGACCACACTCAGGATTAGTGATGAGCCGAACACCCCCGGGTTCGGTTCGCACCAGAACCCGCGAACGGACCGAAAGTTCGTACGAACATTAGAACCCTATTAAATACAATGGATGCGAATGTTCGAATTCTAAAGTGCTAATTATAACAACTATTATGCATGTTATTGTCCTAAAAAGGGTTTGGGAACCCGGGTTCTGCACCAGGGGACATGTATCAATGCAAAAAGAAGTTTTAAAAACGGTCGTTTTTCGGGAGCAGTCATTTTAATGATGCATAAAGTGAAAAAAAAAAAGTCAAATATTCCTTTAAATATCGTACCTGGGGGGTGTCTAAAGTATGCCTGTGAAGTGCCACGTGTTTCCCGTGTTTAGAACTGTCCCTGCACAAAATGACACTTCTAAAGGAAAAAAAAGCCATTTAAAACTGCTTGCGGCTTTAATGTAATGTCTGCTCCCGGTAATATGGATGAAAATCTTTAAGAAAAATGGCATAGCTACCCCATGACCCCCCCCCCCCTACCCCAGCCCATTACCAGCCCCTTTGGGTCTTGTATGGATATTAAGGGGAACCCCGCACATAAAATAAAAAAGGCCCTATATACTCTGAACAGCCGTATACAGGCGGTGCATACAAGACAGGGACTGTAGGTTTGTTCTTATGTAGAATCTGTTTGTAATTTTGAACAGGTACATTGTTGAAGTGTAGCTCCAGCCCAAAAATCTATTTTTAAACTTTTTGGAAAACATAGGTAAGGGTTATCACCCCTGTAACATTTGTTTTGCTGTCTGTGCCCCTGTTCAGAACATTTCACCTCACTTTCCGTCCCAATGACAACTGTTTTTGAAATGTGGTGTTTTTCTTGAAACAAGGATTGCTGATAAAGCATCAGTACAGAGGAGACACCTTTCTCCCATATTTATTCTTACAGGAGAGAATTTTCCTTCCTAGTGGTAGATTTCCTCTCACTTCCTGTTGTCTTCTTGCGTTTGCAAGTAGGAGTCGTTTGTAAGTTGGATGTTTGAAAGTAGGGACCTGCCGTATATACTCTGCAGAAATAGGCCCCTTAGTTGTTGGTGTTGGCACAACACTGTAAGCACTCACAGTTACTCTTGGTTGGTGCTGGAACGCCCTGCTGTCAACTATTATATCAGGAATTTTAATTACATATAATTGTTGAACAGTGGTAGTAAAAATTGGGCCTTTGATGGTGGTGCTGGTGCCACAACACTGTAAGCCCTGACAGTTACTCTTGGTGGGTGCAGCAATGGGCCCTGCTGTGAATTATTAGATCAAGAATTGTAATTGCATGCCCCTGTTGAACAGGGGCTGAAAAATTGGGCCTTTCGTGGTGGTGGTGGTGGTGGTGGTGTTGCCACAACACTGTAAGCCCTCAGAGTTACTCTTGGTGGGTGCAGGAATGGGCCCTGCTGTGAATTATTAGATCAAGAATTGTAATTACATGCCCCTTTTGAACAGGGGCTGAAAAATTGGGCCTTTCGTGGTGGTGGTGGCGTTGCCACAACACTGTAAGCCCTCAGAGTTACTCTTGGTGGGTGCAGCAATGGGCCCTGCTGTGAATTATTAGATCAAGAATTGTAATTGCATGCCCCTGTTGAACAGGGGCTGAAAAATTGGGCCTTAGGCACTGGTGGCACAACACTACAACCCCTCACAGATACTGTACTTGGAGCACAGCAATGAGCCCTGTTGCAAAGTATTGCTTCAAAAATTGTAATGACACGCCCCTGTTAAACAGGGGCTGAAAAATTGGGCCTTAGGCACTGGTGCCACAACACTCCAACCCCTCACAGATACTGTACTTGGAGCACAGCAATGAGCCCTATGGCAAATTATTGCTAAAAAAATTGTAATTACACGCCCCTGTAAAACAGGGGCTGAAAAATTGGGCCTTAGCCACTGGTGGCGGCACCCATAAACAAAAATGATCTTCCAAGCTATCATCATCAATCGTATCATTGAGGACTCGGAGGAGGAGGATAGCCAGTCAACATAACAGCACAGGCACTCAGCATCAGCATCAGTCTTGAAGGGATGTGACATGTTAAAATCAATTAGTCTGTTATATCAGCATCAGGTGTGTGGTAGCTGGTGGTGATCCAAGACTGGTTCATCTTGATGAAAGTCAGTCGATCAACCGAGTCGGTGGACAGGCGCACCCTGTGATCTGTGACAAATCCTCCAGCAGCACTGAATGTGCGTTCCGAAAGAACGCTGGATGCAGGACAGGCCAGTAGCTCAATTGCATACTGTGCAAGCTCTGGCCAGTGATCCATCCTCAAGACCCAGTAAGCCAGAGGATTTTCGGTGGGGAAGGTGTCCAAGTCTGACCTTGCCCCTAGATATTCCTGCACCATGTTTATCAGACGCTGGCGATGGTTGCTGGAACCGATCATACTTTGGGGCTGCGGACTAAAGAATTGTCTGAACGCATCGGTCAGACGGCCACCTTCCCCACCGCTCCTTCTTTGACTGGCCGAAGCCTCAGCAACTCGTTGTCCAGGACCAGGAGTTTGTAACCTCCCAGTCTCTGGGAACGCGTTGCACAGACCTTTCTGCAAGGCCTCCCGGAGTTGTCTCATCCTCTGCTCCCTCTGCGAAGGTAACATAAGGTCCGCAACCTTACCCTTGTACCGTGGATCAAGGAGAGTGGCCAGCCAGTAATGGTCCCTCTCCTTGATCCGAAGAATACGAGGATCCTTCCGCAGACTTTGCAGGATCAGGGAGGCCATGCAGCGTAGGTTTGCTGAGGCATTCGCTCCGGAGTCCTCTGGGTCACTAAGGACGACATGATCCGCAGCCACCTCCTCCCAGCCACGTACAAGTCCACTGGTTTCTTGGGACTGTAAATCATCCCTAAAAGACTGCTGCTGATGATGCTGAGTGCCAGCCTCCACCTCCATGCTGACACAATCCTCCTCCTCCTCCTCCTCCTCCTCCTCCTCTTCCTCTTCCTGTGCGATGGGTGGGGCAGAAGGAACACTGTCTGGGTAAAGGGGGCCTTGAGAGGCAAGGAAGTCCTCCTCTTCCTGCCTCTGTTCTGCCTCAAGTGCCCTGTCCATTATTCCACGCAGCGTGTGCTCCAACAGGTGGACAAGAGGTACAGTGTCACTGATGCATGCACTGTCACTGCTCACCATCCTCGTGGCCTCCTCAAATGGTGCCAGGACAGTGCATGCATCCCTGATCATGCCCCACTGGCGTGGAGAAAAAAAACCAAGCTCCCCTGACCCTGTCCTGGTGCCGTAGTCGCACAGGTACTCATTGATGGCCCTCTGCTGCGTGTGCAGCCGCTGCAGCATGGCCAACGTTGAGTTCCACCTGGTGGGCATGTCACATATAAGGCGGTTCTTGGGCAGGTTCAACTCCTTTTGCAGCTCAGCCAGGCGAGCACTGGCATTATAAGATCTGCGGAAATGCACACAGACTTTCCTGGCCTGCCTCAGGACATCCTGTAAGCCCGGGTACCTGCCCAAGAACCGCTGCACCACCAGGTTAAGGACGTGAGCCACACAGGGCACATGGGTCAGTTGTCCCTGTCGGAGGGCGGAGAGGAGGTTGGTGCCATTGTCGCAAACCACCATTCCTGGCTTAAGCTGGCGTGGCGTCAACCACCTCTCGGCCTGGCCCTGCAGAGCAGACAGGACCTCTGCCCCAGTGTGGCTTCTGTCCCCCAAACACACCAGCGCAAGCACGGCATGGCATCTTTTTGCCTGCGTACTTGCGTAGCCCCGTGAACGGCTACGGAGCACCGCTGGTTCATAGGACATACCACAGGAAGAGGCCATGGAGGAAGAAGAAGAGGAGGGGGTGGAGGAGAGAGGCGTGTCACAACCAGTAGTAGCATTTTGGAGGCGTGGCGGTGGAACAACCTCCAACACTACTGCACCTTGTCCTGCATCCTTCCCAGCTGCCAAAAGAGTGACCCAATGGGCCGTGAAAGAAAGGTAACGTCCCTGTCCATGCCTGCTGGACCATGAGTCAGCGGTAATATGCACCTTACCGCTGACCGCCCTGTCCAGCGAGGCCAAGACATTGCCTTCCACATGCCGGTAGAGAGCCGGAATAGCCTTCCGTGAGAAAAAGTGGCGTTTGGGAACCTGCCACTGAGGAACCGCACATTGCACAAACTCACGGAAGGGGGCCGAGTCTACCAACTGAAAAGGCAGCAGTTGAAGCGCTAGCAATTTAGCCAAGCTAGCATTCAACCGCTGGGCATGTGGATGGCTGGGAGTGAACTTCTTTCGACGGTCCAGCAGCTGGGGCAGGGAAATTTGCCTGCTAGAATCGGACGTCGGTGTACTGCTAGCAGAGTGGCCGCAAGTACTTGGCTGTGACACACCTAATTCTACACCTTCATTCCTCTCAGTGCATGTTTCAGAGAGGACTGAAGTTATAGTGGGGTTGGAGATCCCAGCTGATGCGGTGCAAGGAGAGGTCCGCTTTGTTCTTTGGTGTGGGTCTTTGAGGTAGGCTTGCCAACGAGCTGCATGGCAGGTCAACATATGTCTGGTCAGGCATGTGGTACCCAAGCGGCTGATGTTTTGGCCACGCGATATACGCTTGAGACATATGTTGCAAACAGCAGCTGTGCGATCTGATGCACTAGCCTCAAAAAAGGCCCACACCAAGGAACTTTTTGAATGACGGGCAGAGGCTGCGCCCTGCACAGGCGGAGCTCTGCGGTGTGATTCCGTCGGTGTACTGCCCTTACGCTGGCCACCAAAGGGCATCCTGCCTCGTTGGAGATGTGCCTCCTCCTCATCCTCCTCCTCCTCCTCTCTCCTATTAGGCACCCACGTGGAGTCAGTGACCTCATCATCCCCTCCCTCCTCATCACTGGAGCCAATCTGGCAGTATGCTGCAGCTGATGGAACATGACTGCCAGATTGGTGTCCTTCTTGAGCATCCCCTCTGTCTGCTCTCACGCTACTGCCTTCCTGTAGCTGGGTTTCATCATCAGACCCTTCGAAACGCTGGGCATCCTCCTGGAGCATGTACCCAACACTGTGCTCAAACAGTTCGGGGGACTCCTCAGGAGGAGGACATGGTGGGTCTAGGGAAGGAGTGACTGATGATGAGTCTGACATTGATACCAGGGAAGAGGACGCTTTGGCAGCTGCTTTGCCAGTACCCTGAGCCTGGGTGAGAGAGGATGAGGAGGAGGAGGAGGGCTTGGTCATCCACTCTACCAAGTCTTCGGCATGATGTGGCTCAACATGTCCAGCTGCCGAAAAGAAGGACAAGCGTGTCCCATGGCCATGTGCTGATGACAATGCACCGCGTCCACGACCAGCACTGTTGCCCCCAGACACAGAGCCTGCTTGCCCTCTTTTATTGCCTCCTGACTGTCTGCCTCTCCTTGTTTGCCTTCCAGACATTCTAATAGATGGCCTGCAGGGAGATGGGAAAAAAGCAATAAGGGCTACCTTCAGGTGTCCTTCTCTGTCCCTTTACTTAAGGATTTCTAAATATGGTTGAGGATTATTGCTTTTGCACAGAATAGCACAACGACAATTTCCCTGACTGTCCAAAAAACAAGGATTTCAAAGATGGTTGATGAGGAATGCTTTAGCACACTATAGCACAAGGAGAATTCCCCTCACTTTCCTTCTTTGTCCCTAGAAACAAGGACTGGCACAGTGAAAGAAACTGACACTCTCCCTACCTAGAGTTTTCTGTCCCTAGAAAAAAATGTTTTTTTAAAGCACACTATAGCACAAGGAGAATTACCCTCACTTTCCTTCTTTGTCCCTAGAAACAAGGACTGGCACAGTGAAAGAAACTGACACTCTCCCTACCTAGAGTTTTCTGTCCCTAGAAAAATATTTTTTTTTTAAAGCACACTATAGCACAAGGAGAATTCCCCTCACTTTCCTTCTTTGTCCCTAGAAACAAGGACTGGCACAGTGAAAGAAACTGACACTCTCCCTACCTAGAGTTTTCTGTCCCTAGAAAAAATGTTTTTTTAAAGCACACTATAGCACAAGGAGAATTCCCCTCACTTTCCTTCTTTGTCCCTAGAAACAAGGACTGGCACAGTGAAAGAAACTGACACTCTCCCTACCTAGAGTTTTCTGTCCCTAGAAAAAAATGTTTTTTTAAAGCACACTATAGCACAAGGAGAATTCCCCTCACTTTCCTTCTTTGTCCCTAGAAACAAGGACTGGCACAGTGAAAGAAACTGACACTCTCCCTACCTAGAGTTTTCTGTCCCTAGAAAAAATGTTTTTTTAAAGCACACTATAGCACAAGGAGAATTCCCCTCACTTTCCTTCTTTGTCCCTAGAAACAAGGACTGGCACAGTGAAAGAAACTGACACTCTCCCTACCTAGAGTTTTCTGTCCCTAGAAAAAATGTTTTTTTAAAGCACACTATAGCACAAGGAGAATTCCCCTCACTTTCCTTCTTTGTCCCTAGAAACAAGGACTGGCACAGTGAAAGAAACTGACACTCTCCCTACCTAGAGTTTTCTGTCCCTAGAAAAAATGTTTTTTTAAAGCACACTATAGCACAAGGAGAATTCCCCTCACTTTCCTTCTTTGTCCCTAGAAACAAGGACTGGCACAGTGAAAGAAACTGACACTCTCCCTACCTAGAGTTTTCTGTCCCTAGAAAAAATGTTTTTTTAAAGCACACTATAGCACAAGGAGAATTCCCCTCACTTTCCTTCTTTGTCCCTAGAAACAAGGACTGGCACAGTGAAAGAAACTGATACTCTCCCTACCTAGAGTTTTCTGTCCCTAGAAAAAATGTTTTTTTAAAGCACACTATAGCACAAGGAGAATTCCCCTCACTTTCCTTCTTTGTCCCTAGAAACAAGGACTGGCACAGTGAAAGAAACTGACACTCTCCCTACCTAGAGTTTTCTGTCCCTAGAAAAAATGTTTTTTTAAAGCACACTATAGCACAAGGAGAATTCCCCTCACTTTCCTTCTTTGTCCCTAGAAACAAGGACTGGCACAGTGAAAGAAACTGACACTCTCCCTACCTAGAGTTTTCTGTCCCTAGAAAAAATGTTTTTTTAAAGCACACTATAGCACAAGGAGAATTCCCCTCACTTTCCTTCTTTGTCCCTAGAAACAAGGACTGGCACAGTGAAAGAAACTGACACTCTCCCTACCTAGAGTTTTCTGTCCCTAGAAAAAATGTTTTTTTAAAGCACACTATAGCACAAGGAGAATTCCCCTCACTTTCCTTCTTTGTCCCTAGAAACAAGGACTGGCACAGTGAAAGAAACTGACACTCTCCCTACCTAGAGTTTTCTGTCCCTAGAAAAAATGTTTTTTTAAAGCACACTATAGCACAAGGAGAATTCCCCTCACTTTCCTTCTTTGTCCCTAGAAACAAGGACTGGCACAGTGAAAGAAACTGACACTCTCCCTACCTAGAGTTTTCTGTCCCTAGAAAAAATGTTTTTTTAAAGCACACTATAGCACAAGGAGAAATCCCCTCACTTTCCTTCTTTGTCCCTAGAAACAAGGACTCGCACAGTAAAACACACTGACACTCTCCCTACCTATCCTTCTCTTTCCCTAAACTAAAGGAATCTAGGTTAAGCAAGAAAGAAATAAATGTCACTGTCCCTGCCTATGCTTGTCTTTCCCTGCTCCGGAACACACTACACTAGGCCGCCGTGCTGGCGGCCTTTTATAGTGTGGGGCGTGTACTAAACACCCTCAGCAATAATTGGCCACAGGCATCCTGCCTGTGGCCAATCATTGCTCTCCTCGCTGCCGGCGCTGTGATTGGCCAAGCATGCGGGGTCACAGTGCATGCTTGGCCAATCACAGCGCCTGGATGACACTGCGATGGCGTAGTGCATTGTGGGCCGTTCGCGTCACTCGAATTTGGCGCGAACGGCCCAAATCGTTCGATCTTCGTCGAACGATCGAACAGCCGATGTTCGAGTCGAACGTATGTTCGACTCGAACACGAAGCTCATCCCTACTCAGGATACTGAGACCAGACTGTGCATGCTGTTAATGAGTTTAATTTAAGGTGTGTGACAGCAGGAAGGTAAAGTCACCTGGTTGCATCCAGGGGGGTAGATATATTTCGCCCAGATTCAGGCTTTACGCCGACTTATACAACTAGGTGGAGAGTTGTATAAGGCTAGTGGGCTCATGGATGACTCATACCTCTAGGGAGAGTGTGGGGCGTCGTGCAGACAGAGATGAGGAGACCAGCTGAACCTTGTCAGCTCATTTAGGCCTCTATAAGAACTCCCAGCTTCATTAGATGTTAGCTCATGCCTGGAACCAGACCTGTGTGGACTGTCTAGGGAGAGTGAACCCCTGTGCGGTGAGGCAAAGCCTGTGTGGCTATTTGTTTGGACTTTTACTAAACCAGGGACTTAGGGACTAGGACAGCACTAGGCTGATCCCAGTTGTTAGTTAGGAAACCTGTATGTTTAGTCAGAGGTCAACTTGACCAGGATTTATTTTGGTTATGTTTCTTTTGCTTTGCTGTGTTTTGTCACTGTAAATAGAAAATAAACCGCACCTTTTTTGATTTTGAAAACCACAACCTCCGTTTGCTGGGCCTGTTTTGTGTGGGGAGCCCATCCCGGGGGTCACACACACCCGCTGCCGAGCTAACCCCCTCACAGTTGGTGGAGAATGCGGGCAGTTTTTTTTAAGCCAGCATGGAGGAGATACTGAAGCAGCTGGCTCTAGCAAATGCCAATCAACAGCAGACAAATGCAGGTTTGCAAAGGAGCCTTGCAGCCCAGCAGCAGACAAATGCAACTTTGCAACAGAGTCTGGAGGCTCAGCAACGAGCCCAGCAGCAATCTGAGGCCCGCTTCATAGACCTGTTGCAGAAGCAAGAGCAGAGACTACAACAACAGATGGAAGCAGTAATGCAGCAACGTCCGCAGACCAGTGAGGAAAGCCGTCCCACTAATACCGCGTCCTTTGGGGTGAGTCGTTTATTGACAAAAATGACTGGAGAGGATGATCCAGAGGTATTTTTGACCACATTTGAAAGGACCGCTGAAAGAGAAAAGTGGCCTGAGGAGCAGTGGGCTGGACTGGTGGCTCCTCTGTTAACTGGTGAATCGCAGAAAGCTTACTATGACCTAGAGCCTAACCAAGCAAAAGACTATGTGATGCTAAAAGCTGAAATATTGGCAAGGCTGGGTGTCACCCAGGCTGTCCGGGCTCAGCGTGTGCATAACTGGACTTTCCAGCTTGGAAAACCCCCCAGGTCTCAAATGTATGATCTCATTCACCTGAGCAGAAAGTGGCTACAGCCAGAGACTTTGTCCGCACCAAAGATTGTGGAACGTGTTGTAATGGATCGGTTTTTGAGAGCTCTTCCTACTGCCATCCAAAAGTGGGTAAGCCATGGAGACCCAGAGACGGCCGATGGTCTTGTGGATCGTGTGGAGAAATACTTGGCTACAGAGAACCTGACGGCCTCTTCCAGAGACACTCGGACTTTCCACCCTAAGACCAGACCATCCCCAGGGGCGGATAAGAGGATTCCAAGGGGTGAGGGTGGAGAGAGTGAGAGGGTGGGAGCTCTACCCCAAGTTTGGCGAGAACAGCCTGGGAAATCAGCGGCTCAAGAGGCGGCAAGAAGGATCGTTTGCTACCGCTGCCGGCAAGCGGGACATATTGCAGCCAATTGCCCGGTTGTGGAGGAACCCATGCAGTGTGACTTTCTGACGGGCAGACGTCAGTCGCTGTGTGCGACAGTCGCATGCACTGCCATTCGAGGAACTGAGAAACATTTATGCAAAATGTGTGTTAATGGTAGAAATGTTGTGGTATTGCTGGATTCAGGTAGCCTTGTGACCCTGATAAAGGCTGAGTTAGTTAAAACAGAGGTCTCTGGGAATAGCAAGGTAGCTGTTATTTGTGTGCATGGGGACACCCGAGAGTATCCAGTGACTACAGTGTGTTTCGAGACCCCCAAAGGTACCCTCTCTCATCCAGTGGGCTTAGTATCTCAGTTACCGCATGACGCCATTGTGGGAAGGGATTTTCCGAAGTTCTGGGAACTGTGGGATGATCCTGAGCCCCTCACTGGTGCCCCTATGTACCAGGAATGTGATAGCCAGAACTCCCCTGAGAGTGGTGAGGACTCTCCGGAATTTCCCTTATCAGTATTGGCAGGGGAGACTCAAGAAACTGGAGAGGAGCCCACCTCCTCAGACGAAAACCTACCGTCTGTGGAGTTTTCTGATCTTGAGGTTCACAGGGAAAACTTTGCCACAGAACAGTTGAAAGACCCCGCCCTAATAAAGGCACGGGAAAACGTAGTGAAAATAGATGGTGAGTTAGTGAACCCAGATAATACCTGCACTTACCCATACTTCAGCATAGAGAAGGACCTACTGTATCGGGTGGCAAAAAGGGCAGAAGAAACCGTTGAGCAGCTTGTGGTGCCCAAACCTTACAGGAAGTTGGTGTTGGAGTTGGCCCATGGGCACATTCTTGGAGGTCATCTGGGGACAGAGAAAACCCGAGAGAGGGTATTACAGAGATTCTATTGGCCGGGGGTGATGAAGGACGTAGAAAATTATTGTTCCTCCTGCCCTGTGTGTCAGAGGTTGGCCCCGATGCCACATTTCCGTAGCCCGCTGGTCCCTCTACCCATCATTGAGGTCCCGTTTGAGAGGATCGCCATGGATTTGGTAGGTCCTATAATCAAGTCCGCTAGGGGGCACCAGTACATATTAGTTATAATGGACTATGCCACCCGTTATCCAGAAGCGATCCCTCTCCGAAATACCTCGGCCAAAACCATAGCCAAAGAGCTATCTCTTGTTTTTAGCCGGGTGGGTATTTGTAAAGAACTGCTTACGGACCAAGGTACACCCTTTATGTCCCGGGTTATGAAAGAGCTGTGTAAATTGTTCAAAGTGACGCAATTGCGTACGTCTGTGTATCACCCCCAAACCGATGGGCTGGTTGAAAGATTCAACAAAACCCTAAAACAAATGTTGAAGAAAGTGGTGGATAGAGATGGAAAGGATTGGGACTGTTTACTTCCTTATTTGATGTTTGCTATTAGGGAGGTGCCCCAATCCTCTACGGGATTCTCCCCCTTTGAGTTACTGTATGGGAGACACCCAAGAGGGCTGTTGGATATTGCCAAGGAAACTTGGGAAAGTGAGAGTTCTCCCCACAGGAGTGTGATTGAGCATGTCGCCCTGATGCAAGATCGAATTGCACAGGTAATGCCCATTGTGAAGGAACATTTGGCCCAAGCGCAGTTGGCACAGCAGAGAGTGTACAACCGTGGAGCCAAGACCCGTACCTTTTTCCCGGGGGATAGGATATTGGTACTTGTCCCTACGGTTGAAAGTAAATTCCTTGCCAAATGGCAAGGCCCCTACGAGATAATGGAAAAAGTGAGCGAAGTGAATTACAAGGTCAGACAACCAGGAAGGCGAAAGCCCGAACAGATCTATCACGTTAATCTGTTGAAAGCCTGGAGGGATAGAGAGTCCCTAGTCGCAGACACTTGGTCACCAGCTCAAACTGGTTGCGTGATTCCTGAGGTTGGAATAGCAGCCACCTTGTCACAACCCCAACAACAGGAGGTTAAGGAGTTTGTGCTTCGCAACAAGGAGGTATTCTCTGAGCTGCCGGGACAAACATCTGGGGTAGAGCATGACATCATTACCCCGCCCGGTGAAAGGGTGAAGTTAAAACCCTATCGGATCCCAGAGGCTCGACGGGAGGCAATACGGGAGGAAGTACAGAAAATGCTGAACTTAGGGGTGATAGAGGAGTCCCAAAGTGATTGGTCTAGTCCCATCGTGTTGGTGCCTAAACCGGATGGGAGCTGGCGATTTTGTAACGATTTTCGTCAGTTGAACAAAGTTACAAAATTTGACACCTACCCCATGCCACGTATAGATGAGTTGATCGACCGGCTGGGAACAGCCCGATACATGACGACTCTTGACCTCACAAAAGGGTATTGGCAAATCCCCCTGGCCAAGTCGGCCAAAGAGAAAACCGCATTTGTAACCCCAGACGGGGCGTTCCAATATAAAAGAATGCCGTTCGGGTTACAGAATGCGCCGGCCACATTCCAGCGGAAAATGGACCAGATGCTGAGGCCCCATCGGAAGTATGCTGCGGCTTACCTGGATGACGTAATTGTCCATAGCACAGATTGGGCCTCACATCTGCCAAAAGTGCAAGCAGTCCTGGACTCTGTTCGGGAAGCGGGGTTTACGGCTAACCCCAAGAAGTGTACCATTGGGCAGGAGGAGGCCAAATATCTTGGGTACACCATTGGGAGGGGAGTAATAAAACCCCAACTCAACAAAGTCGAGGCCATCCAGAGTTGGCCACGTCCCAACAGCAAGAAGCAGGTACGAGCCTTTCTGGGAATCGCTGGGTATTATCGGCGATTCATTCCCCACTTTGCTTCTAAGGCTGTGCCCCTAACCAACCTGACGAAGGGGAAAGGGTCGGTCATGATTAAATGGACCCCCGAGGCTGAGGCAGCATTCCAATTCTTGAAACAAGCCTTATGTAGCCAGCCAGTGTTGTACTCACCCGACTTCTCTAAAGACTTTGTCGTACAAAGTGATGCGTCAGATGTGGGGTTAGGAGCAGTATTGTCCCAGGTCTGGAACGGGGAAGAGCACCCAGTCATTTACCTCAGCAGGAAGTTGAAGTCCCATGAGGTAAATTACGCCACCGTTGAAAAGGAGTGTTTAGCGGTGAAGTGGGCTCTAGATTCCCTTCGGTACTACCTGCTAGGTAGGCACTTTGACATGGTTACGGATCACGCTCCGTTAAAGTGGATGGCTCAAAACAAGGAAACAAATAGAAGAGTGAATAGGTGGTTCCTGGCCCTCCAGGAATTCAACTTCACAGTAAAGCATCGCCCTGGCGTTCAAATGGGGAATGTGGATGCTTTGTCTCGAGTACATGAATGCCTGATTGCTGGTGTTCCAACCCCGAGGTTAAAACAAGAGGGGGGGGTATGTGACAGCAGGAAGGTAAAGTCACCTGGTTGCATCCAGGGGGGTAGATATATTTCGCCCAGATTCAGGCTTTACGCCGACTTATACAACTAGGTGGAGAGTTGTATAAGGCTAGTGGGCTCATGGATGACTCATACCTCTAGGGAGAGTGTGGGGCGTCGTGCAGACAGAGATGAGGAGACCAGCTGAACCTTGTCAGCTCATTTAGGCCTCTATAAGAACTCCCAGCTTCATTAGATGTTAGCTCATGCCTGGAACCAGACCTGTGTGGACTGTCTAGGGAGAGTGAACCCCTGTGCGGTGAGGCAAAGCCTGTGTGGCTATTTGTTTGGACTTTTACTAAACCAGGGACTTAGGGACTAGGACAGCACTAGGCTGATCCCAGTTGTTAGTTAGGAAACCTGTATGTTTAGTCAGAGGTCAACTTGACCAGGATTTATTTTGGTTATGTTTCTTTTGCTTTGCTGTGTTTTGTCACTGTAAATAGAAAATAAACCGCACCTTTTTTGATTTTGAAAACCACAACCTCCGTTTGCTGGGCCTGTTTTGTGTGGGGAGCCCATCCCGGGGGTCACACACACCCGCTGCCGAGCTAACCCCCTCACAGGTGAAACAAAATCCATCCGAATACCAACACACAGCAAACATGAAAATATAAGTGAACCAAAAACCCAATGAAAGAATACCTGTCTAATAACTAATAAACAGAAGCCTAACTAACAACTAATTATATTCAGTTCAATATATACAAAATGGAGAACAAAGAGAAGCAGGGAAAACTGGAGGTTCAGGGAGCAAATGAGAAGGGGAAACCAAAACTGGGACCAGGAATAAAAGAGATCTGGTACAAGACAGCAAGGTACAGAGCAGGAGCGAGATCAGGATCTAGGCAAACTAAATCAGGCACCACCAAAACACTAGAGCGAGAGGCACTAGTATGGGAGGACCTAAATATCCTCCCGGTATGCCAGCATTAGGTTGAAACTGTCTGGGAGACACTCACTGGTGGACATTGAAACTACAACCTTTCGCTCTGGGAAGCACAGTGCCACCAGCAGGTGGCCCAGGTCCTGACACACAGCTTCCACTTGTTTACTTAGTTGGGTGAACATTCACTTTGCTAAGTGAACAGTCACTAATTCACTACCTCATAAATGCTATCTTTACCCAACAGTTGCTAAGAAGGTGACAGAATGTGTTTTGTCCCCCTGTTGTCTAACCAAGCCATTCGCAACCAGGATTTCTTCAGAAGTTACAAGGGGTTACTTGAGCTGTGGATGATTTATCTCCCATGCAATGGCATTTGACGGGCACAGTGGCTGCATTTGATGGGCACAGCAGCTGCATTTGATGGGGCACAGTGGCTGCATTTGATGGGCACAGTGGCTGCATTTGATGGCACAGTGGCTGCATTTGATGTTTTTTTTCAGTATTTTTCTGAATTTTTTTGTTTGTTTGCGTCCCCCCAAAAATTTAATTTTCACCACCTGCCACTGTATATAGGTATAGTAGCTGATATGCCCACCCTGAGCTGGTATGATAACCAGGGGGGAGGGTGTCCACAGCCAGGGCTGCTGATAGGGGGTTACCACCAGGCCTCTTTTAGGGGACCCAGTCCCACCACTTTAACAGGGGGGCCCAGCCAGACAGTAGCTTCAAACTTCATAATGTAGTATACATGGACATACATACTGTGAATAAATAAGGTTCCCCTGTGGCCCCGGTGTCAGCAGGTCAGTTCCAAAATCAAATCAAAATTATTGCAGGGGGGGGGCAGGGGTGACACCATGTTTTACCGCACCGGCTGACACCAACCCTAGTTATGCCACTGGGGACAGAGCTCCACTGGTTAAGGAGACAGTATGAGCAGAACCGCCGCTGCCACCCCCTATTCAGGCGCTTGGTCCCTCTTCGGTCACCAGGTGCCTGAATTACTGCGGCGGGGGGTGTTTTTGAAGCACCCGATTAGAGCCATAGGCTCTAATAGGCGTCAAAAAAGGTAAACAGCGAGCGCCATGCTTTGTGCTCGCAGTTCACCCAGCTGTGTTAGGAAAGTGAATGACTATTCGCTTTCCTAACACTAAACACTGAACCGTCTCTCAGCCAATCAGGTGCTTGGGTCTGTTACCCGTCACCTCATTGGCTGAAACGACAGGCGTCCAATCATAGCAGAGGACGGGAAGAGAGGACGGGAGAAGATATCGAGGAGCATGGATGACACCTCTTGCTGCCCTGGGCAGGGGGGCACACTGCCAGCATTTGATGGGCACAGTGGCAGCATTTGATGGGCACAGTGCGAGCATTTGATGGCACAGTGGAGCATTTGATGGGGCACAGTGAGAGCATTTGATGGCACAGTGGCGGCGTTTGATAGGCACAGTGGCGGCGTTTGATGGGCACAGTGGTGGCAATTGATATACACATTGGCGGCAATTGATAGGCACATTGGCAGCAATTGATGGCACGGTGGCTGCATTTGATGGCACAGTGGCTGCATTTGATAAGCACATTGGCTGCATTTGATGGCACAGTGGCTGCATTTGATGGCACAGTGGCTGTATTTGATGGGCACAGTGGCGGCTAGGGATGAGCCGAACACCCCTAGGTTCAGTTCACAGCAGAACATGCGAACAGGCAAAAAATTTGTTCAAATACACCAACACCGTTAAAGTCTATGGGACACGAACATGAAAAATCAAAAGTGCTAATTTTAAAGGCTAATATGCAAGTTATTGTCATAAAAAGTGTTTGGGGACCCGGGTCCTGCCCCAGGGGACATGTATCAATGCAAAAAAAAGTTTTAAAAACTGCAGTTTTTTCGGGAGCAGTGATTTTAATAATGCTTAAAGTGAAACAATAAAAGTGAAATATTCCTTTAAATTTCGTACCTAGGGGGTGTCTAACTCTATAGTATGCCTGTAAAGTAGCGCATGTTTCCCGTGCTTAGAAAAGTCCCTGCACAAAATGTAATTTCTAAATGGAAAAAAAAGTAATTTAAATCTGATCGCGGCTATAATGAATTGTCGGGTCCCGGCAATACAGATAAAAGTAATTGAATCCCACGCCATTTTAAAAAAAAAATTGGTGCGGGGTTCCCCCTTAAAATCCATACCAGACCTGAAGGGTCTGGTATGGATTTTTGGGGGGAACCTGACACCATTTAAAAAAAAAAAATGCCGCAGGGTTCCCCTTAATATACATACCAGACCTGAAGGGCCTGATATGGAATTTGGGGGTGACCCCCACGCTTTTTTTTTTAAATTTTGGTTTGGGGTTCCCCTTAATATTCATGCCAGACCCAAAGGACCTGGTAATGGACTAAGGGGGAAACCCATGCTGTTTTTTTTTTCAATTACGTTTATCTGTATTGCCGGGATCGACAATTCATTATAGCCGCGAACAGTTTTAAATGACTTTTTTTCCTTTTAGAAATTACATTTTGTACAGGGACTTTTTTTTAAGCATGGGGAACATATGCTACTTTACAGGCATACTATAGACACCCCCCCAGGTACGAAATTTCGAGGAATATTTCACTTTTATTGTTTCACTTTAAGCATTATTAAAATCACTGCTCCCGAAAAAACTGCAGTTTTTAAAACTTTTTGGGGATTGATACATGTCCCCTGGGGCAGGACCCGGGCCCCCAAACACTTTTTATGACAACAACTTACATATAAGCCTTTAAAATTAGCACTTTAGATTTTTCATGTTCAAGTCCCATAGACTTTAACGGTGATCGGATGTTCGAACAAATTTATTGCCTGTTCGCATGTTCTGATGCGAACCAAACGGGGGGGTGGGGGGGTTTTGCTCATCCCTAGTTATTAGAAATTATTACTCTTAAGCTATACTCTTTTTGTGGGTCTTTTCAGTGAATCCCGCTCCGTCTCCCTCGATGCTCATTTTTTGTCCTTTGATGTTCATGTACTCAATTCTTTGCTATGTTTTATTATAGATTGTTATTTGTCTTGGTATCTTATGAAACAAAGGCCCTGCCCTGATGAAGGAATTAACTTTGAAATCCTGAAACGCATTGGGCGATATTACAGGAGATCAACAACTCTAATTGTATCAACTGTACTTTTGTTTTTATTTTTACTAGATATGGTGATATATGCACCTATATTTAATTCTATATATTTCCATATTTCTCAATTATTATAGTTGCCTATAAAGTCCTCTGTGTTTTCTCTCTTGGAGGGCACTACAATTTTCTTTATGGTTATCTTTTTGTGGGTCCGTAGCTCAAAAATCATGGGGACCATAAAAGGACAGCACAACAACCAGAAAACCAGCATTTTCAGAGGAGAAATGGCAGCAGATATATTATTCACAGCATAGGTTTTCTCTAAAGATGAACTTTAGACAAACATCTAAAATAAATCCACAAGATTTTGTGTAGGACTGCAGCACTGTCCTTTAAATAGGAGAGGACCAGTGTGTTTTTCTTTGCCGTGGCAAGGCAACAGGCAAACAAATGATGGAAGCCAGACAACCACAGAGGTCATTATTATGACCAATACATAATCAAGTCATATTTAAAAAACAAGTAAATAATTTAGATTTTTAAAGTAAATGTACGACTTTAAAAAAAATGGGCTCTACATGTGATTCTGAAACTACTGCACTGAAATATATGTAAATCCTAATTGGATAACACTAAACACACTAAAGTACTTTTTTTTTTCTTGCACAAAATACTTTTTCCATTTTTAGTTATCATTTCTGCATCACAGCACTAGGAATAGGTTTGGGTTTGCTGCTGCTATGGGTTCAAGGCGAATACTGGGGGTTCTAGATTCATGGTTATAAGTGGGAGCACTTTTGACTCTGCACTTCCAAACAGGTGACCTTGTTTACATTTTCAGCTTTTCTTCCCCCTTCTAAAATGCACTGTCTACCACTCCTTCTGACAGCTGTGTCTTGTATCCTTAAACTAACTGTCCTGCACATCTCTCCTCCACCTCACACCTTATATATATCACCATCACTTCTGTCCTCTCCTTATTACTGCACCCACCAACTCCTGCTAATTTTAAATCCACACACCCAATACTCCAGACCACTGGGGCATGTCCCCTCATATAAATCACACTCCCACATTACCTCCCTCGCCCTTCTGCTTCTCCTATCCTCTGGTGATGTATCCCCAAACCCTGGGCCTCCTTCATTTAACTGTATTCAAAGCACCCATTACCCTACACCCTCTGGCTGCAGCCGCAATGCACACAATCTAGTTCCCATTTCCCCTCTTCCTAAGACCAGACTCCCTTTCTCTTGTGCCCTTTGGAATGCCCACTCTCTCTGTAACAAACTCAACTCCCTCCATGATCTCTTTATCGCTAACTCATTTAATCTACTCGCCATTACCGAAATCTGGCTTCACGAATCCGACACTGCATCTTCTGCTGCTCTTTCCCATGGTGGTCTTCTGTGGACTCACTCCCCCAGACCCAGTGGACGCAAAAGGAGGGGGTGTTGGAATCCTTTTAGCCCCACATAGCACCTTTCATGTACTCCACCCACCTCCCTCTCTGTCACTCTCCTCATTTGAGGCACACTGTATTCGTCTCTTCTCCCCAGTTTCTCTTAGGATAGCTGTGATCTACCGGCCCCCTGGACCAGTATCTACCTTTCTTGATGACTCCTCTGCCTGGCTACCCTACTTTCTCTCTTCTGAAATCCCCACAATCATCCTCGGGGACTTTAACATCCCTACTAATACCAACATTCCTGCAACTTCTAAACTTCTCAGTCTAACCTCCTCCTATGACCTGAAGCAATGGATACATCCTCCTACTCACGCTGAAGGCAATACCCTTGACCTCATCTTTTCCCACCTATGCACTCCATGCAACCTCTCCAACTATCCTTAACCTCTCTCTGATCACTACCTTATTAATTTCACTCTCTCCCTCTCCTCTGCCTCCTCTCCCTCCAAACGCCTAACGGTTACCCGTAGAAACCTTCGCCATCTCAACCCTTCTCTTCTCTACTCTGCGACTGACCACCTCTATGACAAAATCGCACCACTGCCCTTCACCGACCTAGCCACTTCTGTCTACAACACTTCACTTCTAGCATCACTGGACACGCTTGCCCCCTCACTACACACAGAATCAGGCCCCGTCCCCTTCAACCCTGGCAAACGGATGATACTAGAAGTCTGAAAAAACAAAGCCGTGCTCTTAAGCGCCTGTGGCGCAAGACGAAGTCCCAGACAGATTTCAGCCAGTATAAATCTGCCCTCCAAAAATACAATTCCAGCCTCCTCATCCTCACTGCCAAGCAGACCTATTTCATCACTCTCATTAAAAACTTATCATCCCGTCCCCGTCAACTCTTCTCTACCTTCAACTCTCTACTTCGTCCTCCATCGCCTCCACCCACTAACTCACTCATCGCCCAGGAGATCGCCAATCACTTCAAACAGAAGATTGATACAATTCGCAAAGATATTGATACAATTCGCAAGGATCAGTTCAGATACCCTCCACACCTTACACCTCATGTTCACAGGTACAATCATTGCTCCCCTCTTTCAACCCCACCACTAATGACGAGGTTGCTATATTACTTGCCAATGTTCATCTTACCACCTGCCCTCTGGATCCTATTCCCTCGCAAATGCTACGTTCCCCCTCTGGCTCTATTCTACACTCTCTAACCCACATCTTTAATCTCTCCCTCTCTTCTGGCATCTTCCCTAACTCTCTAAAACATGCACTTGTCAGCCCCATACTTAAAAAGCCCTCTCTGGACCCATCCAATCTTAACAACCTATGCCCCATCTCCTTGCTCCCCTTTTTATTCAAACTCCTTGAACGTCTAGTATACAACCGACTGAGCGTCCACCTTGCCGATAATGGCCTTCTTGATCACCTTCAGTCTGGATTTCGCCCTCAACACTCCACAGAAACTGCTCTCCTAAAACTAACAAACGATCTACTAAAGGCCAAAACGAAGGGACACTATTCTGTACTCCTACTCCTGGACCTCTCTGCTGCCTTTGATACGGTTGACCACCCCCTCCTCCTCAAAAAACTCCATGCCTGTACTCTTCGCTGGTTCTCTACCTACTTATCCAACCGCACTTTTAGCGTTACTTACAATTCTACTTCCTCCTCTCCTCTTTCTTTCTCTGTTGGAGTCCCCCAAGGTTATGTTCTTGGATCCCTCCTTTTTTCAATCTACACTTCCACCCTGGGTCAGCTGATAGCCTCCCACGGCTTCAAATTCTATCTCTTCGCTGATGACACTCAAATCTACTTCTCTACCCCCCAACTCACTCCATCATTCTCCTCACGTATCACTAATTTACTATCGGATATATCATTCTTGATGTCACACTACTTCCTCAAACTTAATTTATCCAAAACCGAACTTATAATTTTTCCTCCCCCACGTGCCCCCTCCCCCGATCTCTCTGTCAAAATCGATGGCACAACTATCAGCCCATCCCCGCATGCCAAGGTTCTAGGTGTAGTTCTGGACTATGAACTCTCCTTTAAGCCCCACGTCCAATCACTGTCCAAATCTTGCCGCCTCAACCTCTGCAACATCTCCAAAATACGCCCCTTTCTAACCAATGACACCACAAAGCTCTTAATTCACTCCCTAGTCATCTCTCGCCTTGATTACTGCAACTCCCTACTCATTGGCTTACCTCTGCATACTCTAACCCCCCTTCAATCCATCATTAATGCTGCTGCCAGACTCATCCACCTTACTAATCGCTCCCTGTCTGCTATTCCTCTCTGTCAATCCCTCCACTGGCCTCCGCTCACCCAACAAATTAAATTCAAAATACTAACGACTACCTACAAAGCCATCCACAACTCTGCCCCTAGCTACATTACTGACCTAGTCTCAAAATACCAACCTAATCGTTCTCTTCATTCTTCGCAAGACCTCCTGCTCTCTATCTCTCTCATCACCTCCTCCCACGCTCGCCTCCAGGACTTTTCCAGAGCCTCTCCAAGCCTATGGAACGCCTTACCCCAATCTGTCCGCTTATCTCCTACTCTATTAGCTTTTAGACAATCCCTGAAAACCCTTCTCTTTAGAGAAGCCTATCCCACCCACACCTAACAACTGTATTTTTTTTCCATCTTGTCCATCTGATCATCCCTCACAGCTACTACCCTTTGTTCCACTTGACCCTCCCTTCTAGATTGTAAGCTCTAACGAGCAGGGCCCTCTGATTCCTCCTGTATTGTATTGTAAATGTACTGCCTTCCCCAATGTTGTAAAGCGCTGCGCAAACTGTTGGCGCTATATAAATCCTGTATAATAATAAATAATAATAATAATAATAATAATAATAAGGGGAATGTTTAAAATTCAAAATGCTCTGCATTTTCTTTAGAATTATGGCCAAAAGGCTAAGAAGGGCCAGTAAGGGAGCTTTTGTTTAAGCCAGCCACCTCACTATAAAAGGTGGAGGGGTGACAGAGTCAGCATAGTGTTAGTGAATTGGAAGTTTATTGTAGGGAAAGCATAGGGGAAGCTTTTAAACTGCAAAGGGAGAGATTAGTAATAGTATTTAATATAAAAATACTGCGCTATACACATGAATAAACAATAGATGCCAGCACTACAATCTTAACAAAAATTGTGTGAATGAATAAAGCGAAAACAGTGCAGTGCTAAGAATCAAATGTTGAGTTATTTTTTTATTTTTTCCATGAAATTTTTATTAAAGTTTTCAGGTTTACAGAGATCACAAGAAAAGATACAATGGGTGAATGGCAGTTGAGTATTGACATATCAACATACTGTGATATACAAATTAAATTATGATTAGCATATACAAAAAACTCTAATGCCCCGTACACACGATCGGAAATTCCGACAAGAAAACCGTGGATTTTTTCTGACGGAATGTTGGCTCAAACTTTTGTTGCATACACACGGTCACACAAATCTTGTCGGAAATTCCGACCATCAAGAACGCGGTGACGTACAAGACGTATGACGAGCCGAGATCAATGAAGTTCAATAGGCAGTTCGGCTCTTCTGCTTGATTCTCAGCATGCGTGTTTTTTTGCGTCGGAATTGCAGACAGACGAGCGGAATTTCCGAAAAGAACTTTTTCCGTCTGAAAAATAGAGAACCTGCTCTCAATCTTTTGTTGGCGGAAATTCTGACAGAATATGTTGGATGGAGCATACACACGGTCGGAATATCCGACCAAAAGCTCACATCCAACTTTTTTGACGGAAAATCCTATTGTGTGTACAGGGCATTACACCATCATCTGATTGATAGGGATGAGCCAAACACCTCCCCGGTTCGGTTCACACCAGAACATGCAAACAGGCCAAAAATTTGCACGAACATGCGAACACCATTAAAGTCTATGGGACACGAACATGAAAAATCAAAAGAGCTAATTTTAAAGGCTTATATACAAGTTATTGCCATAAAAAGTGTTTGGGGACCCGGGTCCTGCCCCAGGGGACATGTATCAATGCAAAAAAAAGTTTTAAAAACTGAAGTTTTTTCAGGAGCAGTGATTTTAATAATGCTTAAAGTGAAAAAATAAGAATGAAATATTCCTTTAAATATCGTCCCTGGGGGGGGGGGGGGGGTCGCATTTTCACCGTGTTTAGAATACCACAGAAAAATTACATTTCTAAATGGAAAAAAAGTAATTTAAAACTGCTCGTGGCTGTAATGAATTGTCGGATCCGGCAATATAGATAAAAATCGTTGAACAAAACGGCATGGATTCCCTCCCCCCAGTCCATTACCAGGCCCTTTGGTCTGGTATGAATATTAAGGGGAACCCTGCGGTAAATTTAAAAATCAAAAGTGTGGGAGTCCCCCCAAAATCCATACCAGGCTCTTTAGGTCTGGTATGGATTTTAAGGGAAACCATACCAGACCCTTATCCGAACACGCAACCTGGAAGGCCACAGGAAAAGACGGGGGGGACGAGAGAGCGCCCCCGCCTCCTGAACCGTACCAGGCCACATGCCCTCAACATGGGGAGGGTGTTTTAGGGTCCCCCAAAACACCTTGTCTCCATGTTGATGGGGACAAAGGCCTCATGCCCACAACCCCTGCCCGGTGGTTGTGGGGGTCTGCGGGTGGGGGGCTTATCGGAATCTGGAAGCCCCCTTTAACTGCTTGCTGACCAGCCACCACAGTTTTACTGCGACAGAATGGCACGGCTGGGCGAAGCGACGTTACCTTACGGCGCTTCGCCTTTTGGCCACTAGGGGCGCGCTGGCACCGCCGGAGGCACGCGCACGCACCCACGGCTCGCCACCGGAGCCGATGCAAATGCCAGTGGGCACGATGACCGCCGGGCACCCGCGATCGCTCGTAACAGAGCGAGAATCGGGATCTGTGTGTGTAAACACACAGTTCCCGTTCTTTCAGGGGAGAGGAGACTGATCGTGTGTTCATACAATGTATGAACACCGATCTCTCTCTTCCCCTAGTTAGTCCCATCCCCCCTACAGTTAGAACACAGTGAGGAAACACAGTTAACCCCTTGATCGCCCCCTAGTGTTAACTCCTTATAGCACTAATCGCTGTATATTTATCAATGGTCCCAAAAATGTGTCAAAAGTGTCCGATGTGTCCGCCGCAATATCGCAGTCTCGATAAAAAAGATCGCCGCCATTACTAGTAAAAAAAAAAAATGCCATAAATCTATCCCCTGTTTTGTAGACGCTATAACTTTTGCGCAAACCAATCAATATACGCTTATTGCGATTTTTTTTTACCACAAATATGTAAAAGAATACATATCGGCCTAAACTGAGGAAAATTATTATTATTTTTTTAAATGTGGAATATTTATTATAGCAAAAAGTAAAAGATATTGTGTTTTTTTCAAAATAGTTTTTGTTTATAGCGCAAAAAATAAAAACCGCAGAGGTGATCAAATTTTACCAAAAGAAAGCTCTATTTGTGGGAAAAAAAGGACGTAAATTTTGCTTGGGTCCAGCATCACACGACCGTGCAATTGTCAGTTAAAGCGACGTAGTGCCGTATCGCAAAAAATGGCCTGGTCATTTGAGCAGCCAAATCTTCTGGGGCTGAAGTGGTTAACAAGAGGACCCCCAGATCCCGCCCCCTCCATATGTGAATGGGTATCGGGTACATTGTACCCCTACTCATTCACCCCAAAAAAGTGTCAAAATGCTAAAAATTACAGGAGACAGCTTGGCGTCACATGACGTCAGAAGGGGCGGGGCCACCCGTTTACATCATCGGGTGGCCCCGCCCTCAGCTATATAACAGCTGTCATCGCAAAGAGGATTCAGTCAGCGGGAGCCTCCCATGGAGGCGGAGTTGTTGCATTTTTTTTCCTCGGTCTGTCGATGCTGTGATCGAAGCTGAATGGACATCGCGGAACAGTTTTTATTTTTTAATAAAGGACTTGTCCCAAATTGTCTACTGTCATTTTTAACATATTGACAGTTTTTTGGGTGAATGAGTAGGGGCACAATGTACCCGATACCCATTCACATGGGGGGGCGGGATCTAGGGGTCCCCTTTTTAAAGGGGGCTTCCAGATTCCGATAAGCCCCCCACCCACAGACCCCCTCAACCACCGGGCAAGGGTTGTGGGGATGAGGCCCTTGTCCCCATCAACATGGGGACAAGGTGTTTTGGGGGGACCCCAAAGCATCCTCCCCATGTTGAGGGCACGTGGCTTGGTACAGTTCTGGAGGGGGGGCGCTCTCTCACCCCCCTTTTCCTTGGCCTTGGCCTGCCAGGTTGCGTGCTCAGATAAGGGTCTGGTATGGATTTTGCGGGGGACCCCTATGCCATTATTTTTTAAATTTTGGCACAGGGTTCCCCTTAAAATACATACCAGACCTGAAGGGCCTGGTTTGGATTTTGGGGGGACCACAATGCATTTTTTTTATTTGGTGCAGGGTTCCCCTTAATATTCATACCAGATCCAAAGGGCCTGGTAATGGACTAGGGGGGGGACCCATGACGTTTTTTTCAAAGATTTGTTATCTATATTGCCAGATCTGACAATTCATTAAAGCTGCGAGCAGTTTTAAATTACTTTTTTTCTTTAGAAATTTCATTTTTCTGTGGTATTGTTCTAAACACGGGTAGGATGCACTACTTTACAGGCACACTAAGGACTCCCCCCAGGCACGATATTTAAAGGAATATTTCATTTTTATTGTTTCACTTTAAGCATTATTAAAATCACTGCTCCTGAAAAAACTGACATTTTAAAAACGTTTTTTTGCATTGATACATGTCCCCTGGGGCAGGATCCACGTCCCCATACAATTTTTATGGCAATAACTTGCATATAAGCCTGTAAAATTAGCACTTTTGGTTTTACATGTTAGTGTCCCATAGACTTTAACGATGTTCCCCGGATTTCGAATTTGACGCGAACACTGAATGATTTTTTCTGTTCGGCGAACAGGCAAACACCTGATGTTCAAGTCCAACTTATGTTGGACTTGAACATCGGGCTCATCTCTACTGATTGATAGTGTCTCTAAATTAAGTGCACTGTGCAAATTGTAAATCAACATTGGTAGTATAGCCCCATTGGTGATTAAAACATTAATCCATTAGTATATATTGATGGGAAGGAATCCAGGAGTGTAGAACTAAAGGAGTCACCACCGTGTGTGCATCCGCCACCCAGGGGAGAAGATTAAATACACTTATCAGAAGGTAGCATCAATCAGGCATGTGATAATAAAGCTCTGGATAGCGAGTGGTGCAATTCCTCCTCCTCAGCTCAACTTTTAGGGTTTTCATTTCTATTGTGGGTTCTCATTTTTATTCTATGTTGATAAAAAAAAAAATTTAAGTTCTATGTTTTGAAGTAAAACACCATGTTTTAACAAGAAGATTTGCCCCATAAACTTCATTGGGTTTAAGCTCTAAGATATTAGAGGTTTAGTGCTACCCTCAGGGGAGCCGCTGAATTGTTTTGTGATTTCTTTGCACGCCTAAAGATGACACACCATGCTCATCCAACACTTTCTGACATACCTTGAGGTATTGCAAAGACTTTATTGCTCCAAGCATAGCCCTAAAGGAAGAGCAGAATAGCAAGTATACTTATACAAACAATACAAACAAATGTCAAGCACCCCAACCTATACCTGGCCTTTACAGCAAGGAGCACATGGAAGGGCGACGCATGTCAAAAACCTACAAAGGAAAATTCCAAGCTCACTTACCAGCAAGTCTGCAACAAATCGAATTGTCCTGTCTAACAGTTCACATTAAAACCAGGGGTTTAGTTTGCACACATTTGCAAATATATGCGTAAGCTGCGGCACGGTCAGGCTAGGTCACGTACATGTGCGTCATCCAGCCGAGGGCACAGTGCGCTGCTCCGGCATGGATTGCGGCACCCAGTATCCGGCCGCTGTGAATCCTATAGTGATGCTTTGATTGGCTCACAACTTCACATGGTACCTGGGCCAATCACAACACCCTGTACCATGTGATAGCTGTGGGACAATCACAGCACAATAGTAATCGCAGCTATTATGTAACCCATTCGTTCAAATGTAAAAAGAAAATCTCTGATCACCCCCCAGAGTGGTACAGTGTCACTATGGTGACACTGAACCACTCTGATGAAAGCATGTAACAAAAATAGTAAAAAAAAAAAAAGTATACAAATATTTTTTTAACATACTATCACCAGTTAGAATCCCTGACTGTATGTAAAAAAATAACTGTGAAAAAAATAAAAAATAAATTCATTTGATTGGTTCATTTTCCAAAAAATTGTGACAAAAAATTACAACTTCAAAAAGCTTGCCATGCCTCTTACTAAATACCCCAGACTGTCTACTTTCTAAAAAAAAATGGGTCATTTGGGGGGTATTTGTACTATTTGTACTATACTGGCATATTAAGGGCCTCAAGAAATAAGATAGGCCATCAGTACATCAGGATTGATCTATTTTTAAATACTGTATTTATTGGCGTATAACACTCACTTTATTTCCCTGAAAATAGAGGGAAAACTGTGCCTGAGTGTTATACGCAGGGGGCTGTGGAAAGTTTTTTTCCTGAAACTTCCCTCTTAAAGTTAGGATACGTGTTATACGCCTGTGCATGTTATACGCCGATAAATACGGTATATAGTATATACCATCGTTTGTAAAAGCTATAACTTTCACACAAACCAATTATTGTACACGTATTGGGATTTTTTTTTTTACCAAAGACATGTAGCACAATACAATGCATTGTGCCCTGAATTTATGAAGATAGAAAGCAGATTTCTTTATTTTCTTTTAAAAATTTCCTGTCTTTTTTCATTTATTTCGAAAAAAAACAAAAAAAAAACAGTGGTGATCAAATACCTACAAAGGAAAGCTCTATTTGTGTGGAAAATTATATCAATTAGAGTGTTAGTTAGTCAAAGTAGCACAGTGCAGAATAGCAAAAAAGGTCAAGGGTTAAGTTCAAAGATAGTCATAATGGGGTTAAGAACAGCATGTGCAGCGAAATGTATGTAATGTTTGTATCATGCGCTAAAAAAGTACCAACAGTTGTGGTATACCACAGCAAACTGAGGAGCTTAAAATCGATGCACAAGTATGGAGTTAATGGTGGCAAAGGAAAAAATGTTCATGCGTTAGTTGCCCAACCTTTCAGTTGCTATGGTGCATTGCAATACAGTTACTCTTTCCATCAATGATAATATTTTGTAAATAATTTACAATAAAATGCATATATAGAATTTCCAGAATGTCTCACATTAATATGTTGCATTATTATTAGTAAGGTTTAGCTTTAAGATGCGAGTTTAAGAACCTGGAAGCTTTATCACATCGCTATGGATTCCCATCATTTATATCTATGCTGCTTGTACTGTATACAATCTACAATGCCATGACAATGCAATACAATGGGGTTGATTTACTAAAGGCAAATAGACTGTGCACTTTGCCACGCGCAGTTGCTCTCTGCAAGAGCAGTTGCTCCAGAGCTTAGTAAATGAGCAGAAGCTCTGCTGACTTCCATCATCCAATCATGTGCAAGCAAAAAAGTCTTTTTTTTTCATTTTCCTCGCATGTTATGGGGTATTCTTTGCAAAGGGAATCGTTACCTCATTTACCAAGCTCTGGAGCCCTAAGTGCTAGCATTTGCTGTTTTTTCTACCAAGCTCTGGAGCAACTGCCCTCGCAGAGTGCAATTGCAAAGTGTTTAGCCTATTTGCCTTTAGTAAATCAACATCAATGTATTAGAGTTAAAGTTCCTTATGAAGTGCAATAACCCATAGCAGCCATTCAGAATGTAATTTTAATCAGCTGGTTGGCATTTGAACCTTTTAGTCTCATTAACTTGCAGCCAATATGAAGGTTTTCTGATCCTGGTGGTTAATAACTGGTAAAAAGTACTGCGAACAGCCATTTGCTCAATTTATGATGGCCATTACTTACCATGGGGTTCGGTGGTTTTTGTAACTCCTACCTTGGTAATATCCTGCCTTCTGCCTGGGGGTCTACTGATATTTAGAGCCTAATACCCACACATTTTAATGTCCTGCCTAATGCATTGATGAATGGTATGATGCCATTTATCATGACCAAATGTTGATTTTGGTATGAGTTACTGCAATTTGTACATCACAATTGCTCTTTGAACGGCTGTACTAAATAAGACCGTAAGTGTTAATGCATGGCCTTCTGATGAAAGGTAGCTGAACCCAGGTCATGCCAACATATTGAGCAATATTGGCACACAAGGTTGGTGCCATGGAAAAAGAGAAGTGTTTTAGTTTATTCAAGAGAATCAAAAGTAATTGCTGACTAAATAGTTTAATTGCAGTCAAGGATGTGTCCTAAACAAAAGGCAAAGCTGCTCTTGAGGTTGCAAAAATATGAGTTTTTTCTTAAGTTTGAGTACCTGCTGGAAGTCTGAGTTGATATCTTCTGAGCAGGTATCTAGAGATACACTACTGTAAACTAATAGTTCATATTTGGACAATTACCAGGCTAGCTGTTCTCTTGCTCTGGAAAACATATTGCTGCTATTACCTGCCTACTGGTGACACATCTGTTGGAGGTATTATAAACATATAAACATATAAACATATGTTTATGGATATATAATTTATCCCAGTCAAAGATTATTCTGTGTTTCAAATTTACATCTTTGCAAATCCCTGACCTTTAGTTTTAATATACTCTGCCAATTTGAAATACACCTGTGCCAAGTATATTGGCATGAACATACAACCCAAATTCCAAAAAAGTCGTGACACTGTGTAAAATCTACAACAGAATGCAATCATTTCCAAATCTCATAAACCCATATTTTATTCACATAAGAAAAGGGAAACATATGAAATGTTTAAACTAAGAAAATAGACCATTTTAGAAAACAAATAAGGTCATTTTGAAATTGATGGCAGCAATAGGTCTCAAAAAAGTTGGGACAGGGCCATGGTTATCACAGTGTAGCATCCTCTCTTTAAACAACACATTGTAAACAAATGGGAACTGAGGAGACCAATTGCTGAAGTTTTGGAAGAGGAATGTAATCCTACTCCTGCCTGTTATAGGATTCTAACTGCTCAACAGTCCTACGTTTTCTTTGTCATATTTTTCATTTCAAGATGTGCCAAATATTTTTAGTTGATGAAAGGTCTTGACTACAGGCAAGCCAGTTAAACACCTGGACTCTTCTACTGTAAAGCCATGCTGTTGTCAAAGATGCAGTGCAGGGCCGTAGATAAAAAAAAAAAAAAAATTTTGGGGGGGGGGGTGGGTTTTCAGCGGCAGGTACTAAGTAAAAGTATTTTTAAATAAAATAAATTGCGCCAAAATTATAAAGATTGGAAAAAGGAAAAACGATATGTGTTAGTAAGCAATCACATCCTTAATTGTATTTTATCGGGTCCTTTAGAAAATCGAACCTTATTTCATTTTTTTCCTTCTTCCAGTTTTTATGAATGCTGTTGACTATTGTCCAGTATTAGTGTTCAAACTGAATACATTAAAACCTTGGTTTGAGAGTAACTTGGTTTGAGAGCATTTTGAAATACAAGCAAAATTAGAAATTTGACTTGATATACAAGCGATGTCTTGATATACAAGTAGCGTCATCTCATAACTAAGTATAAAAGAGAAGAGAGGCGCCTCTAAGTGTAGCAATACAGTTACATTTAATTAAGTTACAACATTTAGAAACTCACATGGTTGATGATTAAAACAGGCACATCTAAGTATGCAGGAATCTGGGGTAAAGCTGTCCACATAGACCATCCTCCTCACCGTCATCAAAGTCAATCCTTCCACTCTGCGCTCCACGAGCGGTTCAAGCCTCGCTTTCAGATCGCTCTACTGCAGGGTAGTCTTCCCGGTCACAATTGTAGACAGCTTTACCCGGGATGCCTGCATACTTAGATGTGCCTCTTTTAATCATCAACCATGTGAGTTGCTAAATGTTGTACCTTCATTAAATGTAACCATATTGCTACACTTAGAGGCACCTCTCTTCTCTTTTATACTCTGTAGCTCCTGATGGAGTTTGCTTCTAATCCCCTTGTCGAGGCTTCCATTTGTGGATGGACGTTTTAATGATTACACAACCTATCACATTACTATAATCTTTTTATATGGACTATAAACTGAAGGACATATGAATAAATGGTTGTGAAACAAATC
Source organism: Rana muscosa (assembly GCA_029206835.1). Classification (NCBI taxonomy): domain Eukaryota; kingdom Metazoa; phylum Chordata; class Amphibia; order Anura; family Ranidae; genus Rana; species Rana muscosa. The sequence continues at coordinate 872,933,606 of CM055117.1, forward strand.
ATTTGAGTTTCCATTATTTCTTATGGGGAAATTTGTTTTGATATACAAGTGCTTTGAATTACAAGCATGCTCCCGGAACGAATTATGCTTGCAATCCAAAGTTTTACTGTAGGTGCAAAGTGAGTGTGCTGCCTACCTACAAGGAGATGGTGCCTTTTGCACCTCCTCAGTAAGGTTGGCTATTATGGTGCAAAGTGCACCATGTTGTGTCAGACAGAGCACTCACTGACTTTTTTTACTTTTACAGATTAAAAAAAAAGGGGGAATACACTGCCTACCACAGGATGGTGCACTGTAATAGCCAATCTTACTGTGCAGGTACAAAGTGCACCATCTTGTGGAAGGCAGAACATTCTCATTGTTTCCCTTAGCTTCATTTTCAATTAGGCCCCTTTCACACTGAGGCACTTTGCAGGCGCTATTGCGCTAAAAATAGCGCCTGCAATGCGCCCCAAAAAAGCCGCTCAATTGTATCCAATGTGAAAGCCTGAGGGCTTTTACACTGGAGTGTTGAGCTTGCAGGAGGGTCAATAAACTCCTGCAAGCCGCATCTTTGAGGCGCGATAGGAGCGGTAAAAATATCGCTCCTATAGCACACCTGCCCATTGAAATCAATGGGGTAGCGCCTCCAATACGCCCGCAAAACGCTGCAAAGAGGCGCTATTGCATGCGTTTTTAACCCTATTTCGGCCGCTAGCGGGGGTTAAAATACCCCCGCTAGCGCCCGCAAATTGCGGCAAAAAAACTGTATAGCGGCGCTAAAAATAGCGCCGCTATACAGCCAGCGCATCCAGCGCCTCAGTGTGAAAGTAGCCTAAATCACAGAATTAAAAAAAATCAATCAAATGAAAAATTACTAGCCTTGAATACACTGACTTTTTTTTAGGCTAGGTTCACATCCAAGCGAGTGTGAGAAGGTGTGTAATTGCACACCATCCTGCACTGATAGAGGAAAAACACACTACTGCTTGGGAGATACGCAGAGGTACACTACAATGCGAGAAACCCTCAATCCACGCACGTTTCATGCACCTTATTCAAATCACACACCCCTTGCAATCTGCAGTGGGTGTCAGTGCTATCTTAACAACACCCCAAACAAAGGTTGCAAAACACAGTGTGTTTGCCTACACCAGATCGCATTCACAAAACGACCATGCACACCAGTTGCAGTGCAGTTCCAAAATTAGTGACACATCTGAATGGTGCGTTTTGAGCCCATTCAAAATGATTGGCCTTTATTGCACTGCAATCAACACAGTAAGCCTGGTTTCACACTATAGTTTGCATGTAAATCGCACAGGAACTGCACTGCATTCCTGTGCAATTCACATGCGATTTTGTGTGGCGTGATTTGAGCACATTTTGAATGGGCTGAATCGCACCAAAGAAGTGCAGGCACCTGAAAACCAACCATGCGATTTGTTTTCAGACAAACACTGCATTTGTGACCTTCTTTTGGGGAGTTGTTAACTTTGAATTGATACCTGCAGCAGATCAAAAACACAGTGTGATTGCAATACAGTGCGGGAAATGCACAGGGATCACAGCGTTTCCTGTACTACAGTGCCTTACAAAAGTATACACCCCCTTGGCATTTTTCGTGTTTTATTGCTTCACAACCTGGAATTAACATGGACTGTTTGAGGATGTGCATTATTTAATTTACAGAACATGCCCACAACTTTGAAGATTTTTTTTTTTATTGTGAAGCAAACAACAAATAGGACAAAATAACAGAAAAAGTCAATGTGCATAACTATTCACCCCCCTAAAGTCAATACTTTGTAGAGCCACCTTTTGCGGCTATCACATCTCCAAGTCGCTTTGGATAAGCCTCTATGAGCTTGCCACATCTTACCACTGCGGTTTTTGCCCATTCCTCCTGGCAAAACTGATCCAGCTCCTTCAAGATGGTTTGCGCTTGTGAACAGCAATCTTTAAGTCTGACCACAGATTTTCTATTGGATTGAGGTCTGGGCTTTTGCCTCGTACACACGGCCGAGAATCTCGTCAGGAAAAAACTTGTCGTTTTTCTTGACGAGATACTTGGACAAGAAACTTGTCCCGGCCGAGTGTACACACGCTCAATTCAAAGAACCCGCGGTTCTTTGAATGGAGCGAACGCGGTGACGTCATCGACTACGACGAGCGCGCGCTCGTCACATTCGATGCCGTCACCGCCATCTTGCTACACCCTACCTATGCCTAGGAAGCTACCGCGCATGCGTCAAAGTCATTTCGAGCATGCGCAGGTTTTCACGGCGACAGGTAAGTGTACACACACTCGGGTTTCTCGTCGAGAAACAGGCCGACGAGAAACCCGACGAGAAAATAGAGAGCAGGTTCTCTATTTTTCTCGTCGAGATTGTTGTCGGTTTTCTTGACGAGAAAACTGAAAGCCGCGTACACACGACCGATTTACTCGGCAAGAAAGCTCTGCCAGCAAGTTTCTTGCTGGTTCTTGCCGAGAAACTCGGTCGTGTGTACGAGGCTTTAGACTAGGCCATTCCAACACATTTACATATTTCCCCTTAAACCACTCAAGTGTTGCTTTAGCAGTGTGTTTGGGGTCATTGTCCTGCTGGAAGGTGAACCTCCATCCTAGCCTCAAATCACATGCCAATTATCATTTTTTTATTTCTAAAAAATAGTTTTATGTATATATTTTTCTAATTTTACTTCACCAACTTAGACTATTGTGTTCTTATCCATCACATATAATTCAGATTAAAAAAAACATTGAACTAAAGGCTGTAATGTAACAAAATTGATAAAAAGCCAAGGGGGTGAATACTTTTGCAAGGCACTGTACATATGTCGGAACCCTTGGGTAAAACAGGGCCAAGGCATGCCACTGAGGGCAGCAAAAAGTCCAGCCTGGCTCTGGCATTGCCAGAAGTGTTGTGGTGTTAAATGCTGAATCAGTAAGCCAGTGAGCATCACAACAAGCTTGCCAGTGCCAGTTAGTAACACAAGCAATAGAAAACTCAGCTTAGCCTCAGTCAACTGTCAGTAACACAAGCAATGCAAAATTTAGCCCAGCCAGCCTCAATCACATACTTTGCCAGTTGCCACACAGAATCACAGACAGTCTCTCACTGACTCACGATTACCTAGTATGAACAGCAGAATGCCAGCAGCAGCACAGCAGTCTGAGCAGTGGTAAGTCTGAGGACACTCTCTAAGACTCTCTGAGACTAGGCCAGGAGAGAAAGAGGGACATACCTGGACAGGACAGCGGCAGTTCATCCATGTGGGGGGCCAGCGGCTACACAACACCTTACAAGCACTCTGCACTCCAGGGCCCAGTCAAAGCTCCTCTCCCAAGCCCAAGGTGAGAGTGGCACTGCAAGCCAACAGGAATACATAGTGTGCAGTGGGCAGGATTACATGCACCACAACATGCATGCGGGCATGCCAAATGATCTATTACACTTGCTGCATTGGCATTTTTACACTCTGTGTGCCACTGACTGCAGTGCTGCCTGTCGCTGGTGCCATGTGCCGCTGCAGAGCAGGGACACCATGCATTTCATTTTGGCCCTGGGGGGGTTTGAACAACCCTGACCCCCCTTATCTACGCCCCTGATGCAGTACACAGTTTAGAATTGTTCTGCTGAAATATTCAAGGTCTTCCCTTTAAAAGAAGTTGTCTGGAAAATGCAAAAGTTAATGCTCTATCATGCAAAGAAGAAGCCATGTCTGAACATGATGCATATCCTGCTCTAAAACCTGGATATCTTTCGGCATTAATGGTGTCTTTCCAGATGAGCAAACTGCCCTTTCCATACACACTAATGCACCCCATACCATCAGAAATGCAGGCTTTTGAACTGAGATCTGATAACAAGCCTGAAAGGTCCATTTCCTCTTTAGCCCGGAGGACGCCTCGCCCATGGTTGACAAAATGAATGTCAAATTTCGATTTGTCTGACTACAGAACAGTTTTCCACTTTGCAACAGACCATTTTAAATGAGCTTTGGTCAAGAGAAGATGTCTGCATTTCTGCATCATGATCAGACATGGCATCTTCTTTGCATGATAGAGCATTAACTTGCATTTTTTGATGGCACAGTAAACTCTGTTCACAGACAGTGATTTTTGGAAGTATTCTTGAGCCCATGCAGTGATGTCCATCACAGAATCATGCATGTTTTTAGTGAAGTGTTGTCTGAGGGCCCGAAGATCAGAGGCATCCAATACTACAGTTTGGCCTTGTCCTTTGCACACAAAGATTTCTCGAGATTCTCATAATATTTTGATGATATTATTTACTGTAGAAGATAATATATTTAAAGTCTTTACAAGCTTATGTTGAGGAGCATTATTCTGAAATTGTTTGACTATTTTTGGAAGCAGCTTTAACCTCCCTGGCTTTATTCCCGAGTCAGGCTCGGGGTGAATTTTTCATGCCAAAAGCGGTAACCCCGAGCCGGACTCGGGGGTGCATCGCAGGATATAGGGAAAGTTACTTACCTTGTCCCCTGGTCCCTTTGAAGTCTCCCGCTGTGTCTGCGAGCCGTGTCTCGCTCGATTCACAGTGCCGAGCTCCGTTCCCTGCGAGCGTTGCGATGCAAGGGGGCAGAGATCGGCGCCAAATTCAAAAAAGTAAAAACACACAATACATACAGTATACTGTAATCTTACAGATTACAGTACTGAATCAAATAAATACACATCCCCTTTGTCCCTAGTGGTTTGTCCAGTGCCCTGCATGCAGTTTTATATTATAAAAACTGTTCTTTCTGCCTGGAAACTGGACATTGTCCATAGCAACCAAAAAGTGTCAGTTTACGTCAAAAGTGGTTTTAGACCAGCTAGAAAACAGCGATAATAAATTAGAATCACTTGCAGAATTGAGCGATAGCGATTTGTGGGGAAATTCGTCATAAAATACTGAAAGTAATGACAGGGACAATTCTGCAACTGAGCAAATTTCAGTGTTTTTGATTTGATTACATTATTGAATAATTTTTATTATAATTACATTATTATTTGTTATAATTATTTATAGTTATTTATTATATTATTGTAGCGCCCGTCACCTCTCCCCCTACCTGCCCTTTTGTATGTGTTTTCGGCTCCTCGCAGGAAGGGGAGAGGCACACCGCACCACAAGTCCGTACCCTCCTGAGTAAGGAGGTTGAGCGGTGTTACTTTTCGGGCCTGATTCTCACCTCTACCTTAGTTAGATGCAAGTCCTTATGTTTCCCCAGGAATATAACTGTCCACACCAACTGAAAGTCCAACTTCTATATTTATTTCACACGGATAATAAATATGCCTCTTTGAAAGCCGACAGGTTGGGACAAGACACAGAACAGCTTAGGTGGGAGGAGGTCCAGGCACAAACTTGAATCAGGTTCTGTTACTGTTTAGATTTCACAAACAGTTATGGCACACGATCTCTACCACAGACCGTGAGGTTGGTCTCTGCCACAGACCAGGTGAATAGAAAGTCACTGCCACTGACTTGGAGAACGGGTCACTGCCACTGACCAGATGAATAGGGTCTTGCCCTATGAAGTCACTGCCACTGACTTGAAGCGAGTAGGGTCACTGACACTGACCTGGTGAACTTCCTTCTTAAAGTATCGGCCCATGTCAAGGAGAAAAACCATCCCTCCGGAGATTTACCAGAGGCCCTCACCGCCACCACGACTCTGCGCTGGGTCTTTGGAAAGGGTTACCTCCCTGGCCTCCTCATCTCAGATACGGGTCCCCTTGCAAGGCGGCACCCTGGGAGCTCTCGATCCCTAGCGGACCCCAGCCGAAGGTTGCTGGGCCCCGGGCCTTCAAAATAGTACCTCACCCCAGACTGAATGTGTCTGAGATGGAACAGGAACCAGGCCTCCGGGCCTAGGGCACCCGGAGATAGCAAACCCACACACCCAGGCGGAAGGTGCCTGGGCGTGGACAAACCAAGACCCTCATGGAAGATGGCCGCCCCTTTTTATACCCTTTCCCGACAGGCACAGCAGGTTCCCCGCCCCGCCGTACGGCTGCCAAAAGGGGGCAAGAAAAGGTGCAACCCTGTATTGCAGTTTAACCCGGACCTATGGCGACAGCGTCACCTGTAGGTCCCAGGGAACTACACACCAATACTAGCTCCCATGGCACAGAAATGGTCCATTTAACCCTAACAATAGTGTGTCTGAGCCCAACTACCACTCAGACACTCCCCTAAATTGTACACCCCGCTACACATTCCCCCCCACCAAATAGACACTGGTCCCCAGTGTCTGGAGCAACCCTATGCCTCTCAGACTTGAGTCAGCATAAGCCCAATCCAGAGACTAACTAGAAAACAAGGGAAATTTTAGAAAAAACTGTCAGTTTGTGCCGGAACCTATCATGGGGAAAGGAGGTGAAAAACATAGAGGGAAAAAGAGAAATACACACACACGTGCACATTAAAACATTAAATGTCACATAAAACTTTTTTCTTTTCATAAAAAATTTACATTTCCCTCCCGCCTGCATTAGCTAAGATCCACCCCATTCTCAGTAATCTTGCTTGGCGTCCGCCTGCAGAGGAAGAAAAAAACATACACAACAAACACCATTGTGTTAGAATGAAGAGATTCTCCTCTAGAGGAAAATCCCCTCCTTCAAAAGTAAACTGCATCACATCTTCAGTAAGGCAATAGTTATGTAACACCGCCACCTAGTGGTAGTGCCAACGTCAGAACACTCTTCCCAAAATAAACTTTTCTTCTTTTCTGTGGGGTAAAACTTCAATTTCTTTTGTACTGTGGCCCTGAACTATCTACTTCCAAAGTCCTTGTATCTTTGTGGTAGGGGCGGAGAGGGGAGGAAAAGAACAACAGCTCCCGCTTCTCCAAAGAGTAGAGTACCCTTTCAACTAGGGCAAAAGTTCCTGGGGCTCCAGAGAGTGCACTCAAGAAAAAAAACAAAGCAACATCAAAGTCTTGTCTCTCACAGGTAGTAGTGTGGGTCTGGCAACACCAACGGCTTCCAATGCCTATCAAATGTGTCTATATGGTACTCAACATCATCTTTGTCCTTCCTGCAGATGAGTACCTTGTCCACATAAATGTGTCGACCCAACATCCAGGCAGCCTTACAGTCCTTGAACCTCTGGGTAGCTGCAGGTGAACATGAAAGGTATCTTCGGGCCTTGGGTACTTTAATATGTGTCCATATAAAGTCCTCGTACCATCGGTGTCTACAGGCCTCCACTTCAAATAAAAGTTCTTTAGGCAGGTACGGGTACTCCCACCCATACTCGCTGGCAACTTTCTGATTGAAAAGTCTCTGCAACCGGGACAATGGTGGCATGGTAGCACAGTCTCCCGTGCCAGGCAAGACGATGGCATCTGGATGCCGAGGTACTTTAACTACCTCTGGGCCAGACACAGGGGTCCGCAGCGACACCCATCTCGTCTCGGTAGCTAGTGCAGATGTCTCCAACTGTGGAAGGGCAGACATGGGGACAGATCCCTCCTCAGGCTCCGAGGCCACCACCTGGGGTGTACTTTCCCCAATGGACATGGGTGAGTCCCTAGCACAACGGGACAAGGACAGGGGCTTCTTATCTCAGTCCTTCCATTCAAAAAGTTCATCTATGGCGGCGTCATCTCCCGCATCAGAGATGGACTCCAGATCGGAGGTGTCACATTCCTCCGCGGGCAGGTAACTCCTGACAGAGGACGAGTCACCGCCTCCGGTTATTTCACAGACATGTGAATCCCCAACACTCGGGACCTTAGACAGAGTCTCTTCCCCCGGCTTACCTCGGCTTGCTGCTGAACCAGGACGTCCGGGACTTTCCCCTTCGGATGCATCCGTTCCGAGTAAGAGCTGGGGCGTAGCTCCCCCACGGCCACGGGAAGCTTCCACGAACCCGATCTTCCTTGAGCGGTGGGAGAAAGGACCCTGTGGTGACCGAAGTAGCATCCTCCGGTTCCTCATTCACTGACACAATGTTCTCTGTGACTTCCTTCGAAGTCTCGGCAGTGCGTGCTGGGGGGGGCTGTGTCACTGCCACTGACCAGATGAATAGGGTCTTGCCCTATGAAGTCACTGCCACTGACTTGAAGCGAGTAGGGTCACTGACACTGACCTGGTGAACTTCCTTCTTAAAGTATCGGCCCATGTCAAGGAGAAAAACTATCCCTCCGGAGAGTTACCAGAGGCCCTCACCGTCACCACGACTCTGCGCTGGGTCTTTGGAAAGGGTTACCTCCCTGGCCTCCTCATCTCAGATACGGGTCCCCTCGCAAGGCGGCACCCTGGGAGCTCTCGATCCCTAGCGGACCCCAGCCGAAGGTTGCTGGGCCTCGGGCCTTCAAAATAGTACCTCACCCCAGACTGAAGGTGTCTGAGATGGAACAGGAACCAGGCCTCCGGGCCTAGGGCACCCGGAGATAGCAAACCCAAACACCCAGGCGGAAGGTGCCTGGGCGTGGACGAACCAAGACCCTCATGGAAGATGGCCGCCCCTTTTTATACCCTCTCCCGACAGGCACCGCAGGTTCCCCGCCCTGCCGTACGGCTGCCGAAAGGGGACAAGAAAAGGCGCAACCCTGTATTGCAGTTCAACCTTGACCTATGGCGACAGCGCCACCTGTAGGTCCCAGGGAACGACACACCAATACTAGCTCCCATGGCACAGAAATGGTCCATTTAACCCTAACAATAGTGTGTCTGAGCCCAATTACCACTCAGACACTCCCCTAAATTGTACACCCCGCTACATTATAATTTATGATTTTGTGTTTCAAACTTTATCATACCTGGGATGTCTACTAGACTCTTGTTTGGACAGATTTAAGTCAGTTATTCCTAAGAATTACAGGCCTACAATATAAAACGTCAAATTTCCATGCAAAATAATTGTACCTCTTTCAGCACCTAAAATGAGAAATAATCATACCGCCAGGGAGGTTAACAGATTGGTGAACCTCTGCCCATCTTTACTCCAGAGACACTCTGACTCTCTAAGATGCACTTTTTATACCCAATGATGTTACCAACCCTTTTGTCAATTAACCTAAGTAGTTGCAAATAGTTCATTCAGCTATTTCTTGTTAGTACCACAGCTTTTTATTAGCCTCTCCCAACTTTTCTGAGACATGTTACTGCCATCAATTTAAAATGATCTTATTTTTTTCCTAAAATTGTAAAAAAAAAATTGTTTAAACTTAAACATTCAATATGTTTCCTATTTTCTATTGTGAATAAAATATGGTTTTATGAGAATTGCATATGATCACATTATGTTTTTTGCAGATTTTACACAATATTCCAACAACTTTTTGGGTATTGGGGTTGTATGTATATATTCTTAATAAACAGTAAAAGAGCTGTAATACAAGCCTTCTTATCCTATGTTGCTGTTTTAAAACGGAAAATTGAATTCAAATACTTACCGTAATTTTCCTTTTCTGACGAGCTCCATATCAGCACAGCTGGGTGAGGCTCCGCCCACCCCTATGTGATCAGGACTTAAGTATAAATTTTTCACTCACCTCAGTGTTTCGTAACTATTACTACTTAACTGGGAGGGTTCTGTGCTGACATGGAGCTTGTCAGGAAAGGAAAATTACGGTAAGTATTTGAATTCAATTTTCCGTTTTTCTGACGGCTCCATGTCAGCACAGCTGGGAATTAACTAGCCAAAACAGGGGAGGGATAATGCTACACACTCCAATTATGACTAAAACGGTAACAGAAAACATAATGCCTCTGACAAACTCAATTGTCATGAATATGAATATTTTGGTGTCCACCCGGCCTGCTGTCATCCTCAAGGTCTGGACCCTTCTAGTGAGAGTGCCGTGATTCTCCTGGCACAGCCAGCCCTACAACCTGCAGGCCAAGGAGATGAGGTTATCAACCAAGAGATAATGATTTTACGGCTCCCAGCAAGATTATTATGTGTTCCACCTGAAAAGGACAAACAGATGTACAGGGCTCCTGATCGCAGGAGTCGCCTTGATTAAATATTTTAGCGCTTAGCCCACATTCAATGGGCTAACTTCTTGAGTACTCCCCAAAGGGAACGTAGGAGGGAAACCTCTTGTGTGATATGAACTATGAAGGTCAGTTCAGGCACATATTAGAGCACTGGCATGAGCACCATCCTGCCTGGGAAGTACGCGAGTATGGGTTCTTTAAACCCAAGGACACCAATGCTGATGTAATTGCCACCAGTAAATCAGTTTCAGCGAGAAAGTACCACAGGGTGATTGAAGGCATCCAATGAAAGAACATCCATCAGCATTGGTATATCTCATTCCGGAAACAAGTTTGAGGTTTCCACCAAATTGAATCCTGAAAAACTGTATAATTAAGCGTTGGAAGCTTGCTGAATGCCGGTGAAGACAGCGATAGCCAAAATGCATGCCTATAGCATGCTTGAGCATAGAATTAAGTCAAGCCATGCCTGTAGGCATTCGAAGCAGGCTTCTGAAGAGTCCAGCGCAAAATCTTGATCAGCGAATATACTGGGCATATATGTCCTGTTCTACTATAGGCATGCTTAGCGCTGACCTTTCTCGTTTCGTAGAACTATTTCAAATCTTCACCGAGCATTCGACATCACATCCATTAGGCTCTGCCTCTCTCGACCCAGGCCATCAGCCTAAGCCTGTCGGATGCTGAATGAATGGGACTGGAGAAGATTTGATCTTCCAGGCAGAGGGTGTCACTCCTTGACACTCAGGATGAGTAGCGGGTACCAAAACTGTCACCTTCCCTCGCCCCAGCCTTAGCTGGAAGCTGAGAATCAGAGGGAGCAGCTGAAAAAAAGGCATAAGCAGTCTTGGCGATCCATTCTGCGGTCAGCACCTCCACTCGGAGAGCTTGCGGCTCCTGGGCCCTGGAATGGAACTTCAGCAACTTAGTGCCGACTGGGAATGTAAGCTGTCTACGTCTGGCAGACAAAAACACCAAGCTCTGTTAGTTCTCGAAAGACTCGCAGTAGTCTGGATCATCCATTGTCGCAGACTTGACCTGGACAAGTAGATTGTTTGAAGATTCTTCCGACCAGGCACATAGGTCGCAGATTGTTGGGAGGATTGACTTGGGTGAATTCTAGAATTAGAGAAAACTTCAGAAGTGAGAGACTGAGCCTTGTTTCCAGATGTAGGCCACAGTCGTTGTGCTGTCCAACTTTCCCAGGACAGGCTTACTCTGGATGAGATGACTGAAGGCTAAAAGCCTGAAAAGGCTGCCCTCAACTCCAAGATGGAGTTTTGGATCCTTGACAAAAGACCATTGGTCCTGAGCTCATTGTTCCTGAAGTAGGGCTCCCCTAAACTGGTTGGCATCTGCCTGTACCACCAGGTCGTCTGAGCTGCTGGGGCAAGGCGATTTCTATGGCTCAATCTGAGACGTGAAGGATGAAAGATCTCCAAATATGGCCCAAAATGCTTTCCTTAGGGGACACCGTGTCCATCCACAAGCTGTCCCTATGTTCACAGAGGAACCACATAGTGCCCTAGGGCATGTATGGGTGGCACAATCCCAAAATAACAGAGACCATCCTGACATGGAAGTTCTTATTGACTTCTTGGACTAAGCATTTGCTTCCTTGTCTTTCCTGGACTCCCATCCAGAAAAGCGCAGGAGCTACGCTCTCTGGCGTGAGCGTGAGCAATAACTCTTGAATTTTCGGTTTTTAACTCCGTAGACCTTCATCTTGAGGCAGGAAGCCAAACTGGCCACTATTTAATTTACGCTTGCCCTTCTGCGATTAAGAAAAAAATGCAGTGACTGCGTTTGTCCTTGAGGGTCGCACCTTCTGATGGTAAGGTCATGTGAATGGCTGATCCCACAAGGGACACATACTAACCAGCGGGGTGGTCCCAACCCCTGGACCTCTATTCGTTCCAAAGGGCATAACTTTGACATCCTGCTGTGACGATATCCTCCAATCTTGACGAACAAGCACTTGATCCATTCAACATCCAGCCGTCTTCTGGAGGTATTTAAAATACTTCCAAAGTTTCACCTCTATACACAGGCATTTCACCATCCTTAGCAATCTGGACACAGGTCGTCCTCTTTCTACTGTTCAGAAGAGACTGGAGAGAATTGATTGGACCAAGAAGGCCCTGAAAGAAGGCTGGACATTGCCAAACAGACGGTCCCCATACGAGAAGAATCTAGTCATTCCTTTAGAGTGTCTTGACCATATGCTTAATTGTGACAACTGGTTAGGTGTCGTCATCTTTATCCTAGGTTGCTTGAACTAGGTAACATCCTTGCCGTCTGTTTCTCTATGGAAGGATCTGAAGCAGATTGTTTGCTTGGGAAGGCTTGGAGAATTCACAGGGTGAGTGGAAACACTCTTTTAGAGCGTATTGACCACATGTTTCATGAGTGTGACCACCTGTTAGGTGCCGTCATCCATATCCTTGGTTGCTTGACAAAGCAGACTGTGTGCAGTCATGTCCATCCGGAAGTTTGGAGAATGGGCTGCTTCACCTGGTATGGACAGGCGGCTTCTCATTATCAGAGCAGATAACCCTTTCACAGAATGAGCCGACAACACCCCTTTAGAGTGTATTGGCAATTTGTTTATTGGGTGTGACACCTTTTAGGTGTTGCCCTCCTCCCTGGCTGTTTAAGCCAGTGGGATACATACTGTCATGCTTATCCGGAAGTTCGGAAAATGTGCAGCTTCCCCTGGTGTGGACAGGCAGCTTCTCATTGTCAGAGCAGATGACCCCTTTTACAGGGTGAGCCGAAAACACCCCTTTAGAGCGTATTGGCAATTTGTTTATTGGGTGTAACATCTTTAGGTGTCACCCTCCTCCCTGGCTGTTTAAGCCAGTGGGATACATACTGTCATGCTCATCCGGAAATTCAGAAAATTGGCTGCTTCACCTGGTGTGGACAGGCAGCTTCTCACTGTCAGAGCAGATGACCCTTTCACAGGGTGAGCCAGAAACACCCCTTTAGAGTGTATTGGCAATTTGTTTATTGGGTGTAACACCTTTTAGGTATCACCCTCCTCCCTGGCTGTTTAAGCCAGTAGGATACATACTGTCATGCCCATCCGTGTATTCCTCTTATAGAGCTTGAGGAGGGATGTTTGCTGGCTTGGGAAAGCCATGAGACTGCTCCTTCGTTTTCATCCATGTCTTCTTATTGAAGGGGCTGAAGCATGTTCGTTCTGAGATTGGTAAACACTAATAGATAACCTCACCACAGGGCTTGTGCACCATTCAGCAAACCGACCCATCGCCCCGGATCACACTGGTGCGTTTTTGACATGCGACCCGACCAGTCAAATCGCATGAAAATAATATGCGGCAATTGCACCGCCCTAATCGGTGCAACACTGCATCAGCGGCGCCACACCACTTCAAAAAGGCAGTTTTGTACTACCTTGTGATTTCGGGTTGTGACCTATATTGACATCCGCACAGAGACTTGCACAGATGTCTCTAAAAATCACGACCGGAACCGAGACTGACCAGCGGGAGACAAAGCTGAATAGCACAGCCTCATTCCCGCAACCCAGTGCGACCCTGGACTAGGGAAAAAAACAGTTAAATGCAGTAAATAGATTGCTTAGTAACAAACCCTGAGGGGTTAAACACAGCTAGAAGGAGGCAGAAGCTTCCATCTACAGCCCTGTCAACCAGATGGAGGTTAATTTGGCTAGGATTTACGTAATCCTGGGAGGAATCAGGTTATGATGAAAACGTTTGTTTCAGAACATCAAACAAAAAGGTAGGAATTTGTAACACAATTACAACCATCTGCAGTGTACACAAACCAAGGGAATTGTAGACATCATAAACATGCTTCTCCATATTCTTTTTTTTCTTCTTTTTTTTTTTTAAGGAAGACCAAAGATCACATAGAAAAATACAAGGATATCCCATCCAAAGGCCATGGCTGGATTCAGTAGACATTTTCGAGGTGGTTCCATCTACCTTCTCTGCAAAATGCTGGTCTTTGGAGGGGTTTGGCATAATGGCATGACAGTAAGCAAACATGAGCAGCCTCCAACAGATTATATCCATGTGTGAACAGACAAAGTGTTACTTTGTGTATCTGTTATGCAGAGTACTCCCTGTCCAGTAATGCAGCATACATTGGATACAAAGCATTTAGCTCACCCAACCTCTGTCATCCGACGGTCGACGTTGGCACAGCGCGGGTGCGCGTGCATAGGGGAGTACTCTGCCACAATCGCTGTCCATCTTGTTTGGACCAAGCGGACCCCAGACACGGCTGTTAGCCATGATAAAGCCGCCGATAGGACCAGCAGCGGGGCTCCCTGGATTATGGTCATTTAGACTAGACACCAGGGACTTCGTCCAGCTTCATCCACACGTATGGACGGTCCGCCAGCCATTTAGACCAGCTAGGTAGAGGAGCACACCTCCGTCCTGCACGTAGGAGGAAAAGAGAAGAACGCTGAGGTGAGTGAAAAATGTATAGTTAAGTCCTGATCACGTAGGGGTGGGCCGAGCCTCACCCAGCTGTGCTGACATGGAGCCGTCAGGAAATAGGAAGGTATTCACTCTTAAAAATCACCAAAGATCACAGCAAAAACTGTCAACTCTGTTTCATTCAGTTTCTAATAACCTAGCAAATGCTTGCTGGCTGTTTACATTAGAGGGCTGGTAATCTTGCAAAGATTTTGCTCTGAAATAAAAAGACAAATATTTTACTGCATGTGGTGTCAATTTTAAAAATGAATTTCTTCACAATGCTTATAGATATACAGTGCCTTGAAAAAGTATTCATATCCCTTTACTTTTTTTACATTTTGTCATATTACAACCAAAAACATAAATGTATTTTATTGGGATTTTATGTGATATACCAACACAAAGTGGCACATAATTGTGAAGCGAAAGGAAAACAATAAATGGTTTTAATGTAATGTATTCAGCGCCCTTTACTTTGATACCCCTAGCTAAAATCTAGTCGAATCAATTGCCTTCAGAAGTCACCCAATTAGTAAATAGAGTCCACCTGTGTGTAATTTAATCTCAGTATAAATACAACTGTTCTGTGAAGCCCTCAGAGGTTTGTTAGAGAACCTTAGTAAACAAACAACATCATGAAGGCCAAGGAACAAACCAGACAGGTCAGAGATAAAGTTGTGGAGACGTTCAAAGCACAGTTAGGTTATAAAAAAATCTCCCAAGCTGTGAACATTTCACGGAGCACTGTTCAATCCATCATCCAAAAATGGAAAGAGTATGATACAACTGCAAACCTACCAAGACATGGCCATCTATCTAAACTAAGAGCATTCATCAGAGAAGTAACCAAGAGGCCCATGGTAACTCTGGAGGAGCTGCAGAGATCCACAGCTCAGGTGGGAGAATCTGTCCACAGGACAACTATAATGCTGCGTACACACGGTCGGAAATTCCGCCAGCAAAAGTCCAATGTGAGCTTTTGGTCGGAAATTCCGACCGTGTGTATGCTCCATCGGACTTTTGCTGTCAGAATTTCCGCCAGCAAAAGATTGAGAGCAGGTTCTCAATTTTTCCGACGGGAAAAGTTCCGATCGGAAATTCCAATCGTCTGTAGCCATTCCGACGCGCAAAATCCTGACGCATGCTTGGAAACAATTTGACGCATGCTTGGAAGCATGCAACTTAATTTTCTCAGCTCGTCGTAGTGTTGTACGTCACCGCGTTCTTGACGGTCAAAAGTTCAGAGAACTTTTGTGTGTTTGCAGTTTGTGAGAAGCCATGTGGTGGACACAGCAAACATGTGTAAATGGTGCTCTCGTCAGATGAGACCAAAATTTTACTTTTTGGCCTAAAAGCAAAACACTATGTGTTTAGCGAAAAACTAACACTGCACATCACCCTGAACAACACAGTTTTCTTCAAGAGGGGCCGGGAAGCTGGTCAGAGTTGATGGGAAAATGGATGGAGCCAAATACAGGGCAATCTTAGAAGAAAACCTGTAAGTCCTCGTACACACGGCCGGTTTTCTTGTCAAGAAACTACAAGAAAACTGCTGGGAGAGCTTTCTTGCCGAGAAAACCGGCCGTGTGTACGAGGCTTTCAGGTTTCTCGTCAAGAAAACTGCTAAGAATCTCGACGAGAAAAATAGAGAACCTGCTCTCTATTTTCTCGTCGGGATTCTTGTCGGCCTGTTTCCCGACGAGAAACCCGAGCGTGTGTATACTTACCTGTCGCTGTGGAAACCCGTGCATGCTTGAAATGACTTTGACGCATGCGCGGTAGCTTCCTAGGCATAGGTAGGGTGTAGCAAGATGGCAGCGACGGCATCGAATGTGACGAGCGCATGTTCGTCGTAGTCAATGACGTCACCGTGTTCGTGCCATTCAAAAGAACGGTGGTTCTTTTGAAGTGTACGTGTGTACACTCGGCCGGGACAAGATTCTTGTCAAGAATCTCGTCAGGAAAAACAACAGGTTTTTTCCTGACGAGATTCTCGGCCGTGTGTACTAGGCTTTAGAGTTTGCAAAAGACTTGAGACTGGGGCGGAGGTTCACCTTTCAGCAGGACAATGACCCTAAACATACAACAATTGAATGGTTTAGATCAAAGCATAGTCATGTGTTAGAATGGTCCAGTCAAAGTCCAGACCTAAATCCAATTGAGAATCTGTGGCAAGACTTAAAAATTGCTGTTCACAGATACTCTCCATTAGGGATGAGCTCGGTGTTCGAGTCGAACATACGTTCGACTCGAACATCGGCTGTTCGATCGTTCGCCGAACAACGAACGATTTGGGCCGTTCGCGCCTAATTCGCGGCCCACAATGCACTACGCCATCGCAGTGTCATCCAGGCGCTGTGATTGGCCAAGCATGCACTGTGACCCCGCATGCTTGGCCAATCACAGCGCCGGCAGCGAGGAGAGCAATGATTGGCCACAGGCAGGATGCCTGTGGCCAATTATTGCTGAGGGTGTTTAGTACACGCCCCACACTATAAAAGGCCGCCAGCACGGCGGCCTAGTGTAGTGTGTTCCGGAGCAGGGAAAGAGAAGCATAGGCAGGGACAGTGACATTTTTTTTTCTTGCTTAACCTGGATTCCTTTAGTTTAGGGAAAGAGAAGGATAGGTAGGGAGAGTGTCAGTCTGTTTTACTGTGCTAAACCTTGTTTGTAGGGACAGGGAAGGACAGTGAGGGAAATTCTCATTGTGCTATACTGTGCTAAAGCATTCATCATCAACCATCTTTAAAAAAACATTTTTTATAGGGACAGAAAACTATAGGTAGGGAGAGTGTCAGTGTGTTTTACTGTGCTAAACCTTGTTTGTAGGGACAGGGAAGGACAGTGAGGGAAATTCTCATTGTGCTATACTGTGCTAAAGCATTCATCATCAACCATCTTTAAAAAAACCATTTTTTATAGGGACAGAAAACTATAGGTAGGGAGAGTGTCAGTGTGTTTTACTGTGCTAAACCTTGTTTGTAGGGACAGGGAAGGACAGTGAGGGAAATTCTCATTGTGCTATACTGTGCTAAAGCATTCATCATCAACCATCTTTAAAAAAACATTTTTTATAGGGACAGAAAACTATAGGTAGGGAGAGTGTCAGTGTGTTTTACTGTGCTAAACCTTGTTTGTAGGGACAGGGAAGGACAGTGAGGGAAATTCTCATTGTGCTATACTGTGCTAAAGCATTCATCATCAACCATCTTTAAAAAAAACATTTTTTATAGGGACAGAAAACTATAGGTAGGGAGAGTGTCAGTGTGTTTTACTGTGCTAAACCTTGTTTGTAGGGACAGGGAAGGACAGTGAGGGAAATTCTCATTGTGCTATACTGTGCTAAAGCATTCATCATCAACCATCTTTAAAAAAAATTTTTTATAGGGACAGAAAACTATAGGTAGGGAGAGTGTCAGTGTGTTTTACTGTGCTAAACCTTGTTTGTAGGGACAGGGAAGGACAGTGAGGGAAATTCTCATTGTGCTATACTGTGCTAAAGCATTCATCATCAACCATCTTTAAAAAAAAAAATTTTATAGGGACAGAAAACTATAGGTAGGGAGAGTGTCAGTGTGTTTTACTGTGCTAAACCTTGTTTGTAGGGACAGGGAAGGACAGTGAGGGAAATTCTCATTGTGCTATACTGTGCTAAAGCATTCATCATCAACCATCTTTAAAAAAACATTTTTTATAGGGACAGAAAACTATAGGTAGGGAGAGTGTCAGTGTGTTTTACTGTGCTAAACCTTGTTTGTAGGGACAGGGAAGGACAGTGAGGGAAATTCTCATTGTGCTATACTGTGCTAAAGCATTCATCATCAACCATCTTTAAAAAAAAAAAATTTATAGGGACAGAAAACTATAGGTAGGGAGAGTGTCAGTGTGTTTTACTGTGCTAAACCTTGTTTGTAGGGACAGGGAAGGACAGTGAGGGAAATTCTCATTGTGCTATACTGTGCTAAAGCATTCATCATCAACCATCTTTAAAAAAAAAAATTATAGGGACAGAAAACTATAGGTAGGGAGAGTGTCAGTGTGTTTTACTGTGCTAAACCTTGTTTGTAGGGACAGGGAAGGACAGTGAGGGAAATTCTCATTGTGCTATACTGTGCTAAAGCATTCATCATCAACCATCTTTAAAAAAACATTTTTTATAGGGACAGAAAACTATAGGTAGGGAGAGTGTCAGTGTGTTTTACTGTGCTAAACCTTGTTTGTAGGGACAGGGAAGGACAGTGAGGGAAATTCTCATTGTGCTATACTGTGCTAAAGCATTCATCATCAACCATCTTTAAAAAAACATTTTTTATAGGGACAGAAAACTATAGGTAGGGAGAGTGTCAGTGTGTTTTACTGTGCTAAACCTTGTTTGTAGGGACAGGGAAGGACAGTGAGGGAAATTCTCATTGTGCTATACTGTGCTAAAGCATTCATCATCAACTATCTTTAAAAAACATTTTTTATAGGGACAGAAAACTATAGGTAGGGAGAGTGTCAGTGTGTTTTACTGTGCTAAACCTTGTTTGTAGGGACAGGGAAGGACAGTGAGGGAAATTCTCATTGTGCTATACTGTGCTAAAGCATTCATCATCAACCATCTTTAAAAAAAAATTTTTTATAGGTACAGAAAACTATAGGTAGGGAGAGTGTCAGTGTGTTTTACTGTGCTAAACCTTGTTTGTAGGGACAGGGAAGGACAGTGAGGGAAATTCTCATTGTGCTATACTGTGCTAAAGCATTCATCATCAACCATCTTTAAAAACAAAATTTTATAGGGACAGAAAACTATAGGTAGGGAGAGTGTCAGTGTGTTTTACTGTGCTAAACCTTGTTTGTAGGGACAGGGAAGGACAGTGAGGGAAATTCTCATTGTGCTATACTGTGCTAAAGCATTCATCATCAACCATCTTTAAAAAAACATTTTTTATAGGGGCAGAAAACTATAGGTAGGGAGAGTGTCAGTGTGTTTTACTGTGCTAAACCTTGTTTGTAGGGACAGGGAAGGACAGTGAGGGAAATTCTCATTGTGCTATACTGTGCTAAAGCATTCATCATCAACCATCTTTAAAAAAACATTTTTTATAGGGACAGAAAACTATAGGTAGGGAGAGTGTCAGTGTGTTTTACTGTGCTAAACCTTGTTTGTAGGGACAGGGAAGGACAGTGAGGGAAATTCTCATTGTGCTATACTGTGCTAAAGCATTCATCATCAACCATCTTTAAAAAAAAAAAATTATAGGGACAGAAAACTATAGGTAGGGAGAGTGTCAGTGTGTTTTACTGTGCTAAACCTTGTTTGTAGGGACAGGGAAGGACAGTGAGGGAAATTCTCATTGTGCTATACTGTGCTAAAGCATTCATCATCAACCATCTTTAAAAAAAAAATTTTATAGGGACAGAAAACTATAGGTAGGGAGAGTGTCAGTGTGTTTTACTGTGCTAAACCTTGTTTGTAGGAACAGGGAAGGACAGTGAGGGAAATTCTCATTGTGCTATACTGTGCTAAAGCATTCATCATCAACCATCTTTAAAAAAACATTTTTTATAGGGACAGAAAACTATAGGTAGGGAGAGTGTCAGTGTGTTTTACTGTGCTAAACCTTGTTTGTAGGGACAGGGAAGGACAGTGAGGGAAATTCTCATTGTGCTATACTGTGCTAAAGCATTCATCATCAACCATCTTTAAAAAAACATTTTTTATAGGGACAGAAAACTATAGGTAGGGAGAGTGTCAGTGTGTTTTACTGTGCTAAACCTTGTTTGTAGGGACAGGGAAGGACAGTGAGGGAAATTCTCATTGTGCTATACTGTGCTAAAGCATTCATCATCAACCATCTTTAAAAAAAATTTTTTATAGGGACAGAAAACTATAGGTAGGGAGAGTGTCAGTGTGTTTTACTGTGCTAAACCTTGTTTGTAGGGACAGGGAAGGACAGTGAGGGAAATTCTCATTGTGCTATACTGTGCTAAAGCATTCATCATCAACCATCTTTAAAAAAAAAATTTTTATAGGGACAGAAAACTATAGGTAGGGAGAGTGTCAGTGTGTTTTACTGTGCTAAACCTTGTTTGTAGGGACAGGGAAGGACAGTGAGGGAAATTCTCATTGTGCTATACTGTGCTAAAGCATTCATCATCAACCATCTTTAAAAAAACATTTTTTATAGGGACAGAAAACTATAGGTAGGGAGAGTGTCAGTGTGTTTTACTGTGCTAAACCTTGTTTGTAGGGACAGGGAAGGACAGTGAGGGAAATTCTCATTGTGCTATACTGTGCTAAAGCATTCCTCATCAACCATCTTTGAAATCCTTGTTTTTTGGACAGTCAGGGAAATTGTCATTGTGCTATTCTGTGCGAAAGCAATCATCCTCAACCATATTTAGAAATCCTTAAGTAAAGGGACAGAGAAGGACACCTGAAGGTAGCCTTTATTGCTTTTTTCCCATCTCCCTGCAGGCCATCCATTAGAATGTCTGGAAGGCAAACAAGGAGAGGCAGACAGTCAGGAGGCAATAAAAGAGGGCAAGCAGGCTCTGTGTCTGGGGGCAACAGTGCTGGTCGTGGACGCGGTGCATTGGCATCAGCACATGGCCATGGGACACGCTTGTCCTTCTTTTCGGCAGCTGGACATGTTGAGCCACATCATGCCGAAGACTTGGTAGAGTGGATGACCAAGCCCTCCTCCTCCTCCTCATCCTCTCTCACCCAGGCTCAGGGTACTGGCAAAGCAGCAGCCATAGCGTCCTCTTCCCTGGTATCAATGTCAGACTCATCATCTAGGGATGAGCTTGGAGTTCGAGTCGAACTCATCTTCGACTCGAACATTGCCTGTTCGCCCGTTCGCCGAACAGCGAACAAATTGGGGTGTTCGTGGCAAATTCGAAAAATCTATGGGAGGAATCTAAAGTGTTAATTATAAAGGCTAATATGCAAGTTATTGTCCTAAAAAGTGTTTGGGGACCGGGGTCCTGCCCCAGGGGACATGTATCAATGCAAAAAGAAGTTTTAAAAACGGCCGTTTTTTCGGGAGCAGTGATTTTAATAATGCTTAAAATGAAACAATAAAAGTGAAATATTCCTTTAAATTTCGTACCTGGGGGTTGTGTATGATATGCATGTGAAGTGGCACATGTTTCCCGTGCTTAGAACTGTCCCTGCAAAAAATTTCATTTTTGAAAGAAAAAAAGTCTTTTAAAACTGACTCGCGGCTATTAATGAATTGTCGGCTCCCGGCAATACATACAAAAGTCATTGATAAAAAAAAAAAAAAGCGTGGGGGTTCCCCAGAATTCAATTACCAGGCCCTTCAGGTCTGGAATGGATATTAAGGGGAACCCCGCCGCAAATTAAAAAAAAATTGACGTGGGGTTCCCCCAAATATCCATTCCAGGCCCTTCAGATCTGGCATGGATTTTAAGGGGAACTCCACCCCAAATTTAAAAAAAAAATGGCGTGGAGTCCCCCTAAAAATCCATACCAAACCCCTTATCCGAGCACGCAACCTGGCCGGCCGCAGGGGAAAAGGGGGGGACGAGAGAGCGGCCCCCCCTCCCTCCTGAACCGTACCAAGCCACATGCCCTCAACATGGGGAGGATGTCCCCATGTTGATGGGGACAAGGGCCTCATCCCCACAACCCTTGCCCGGTGGTTGTGGGGGTCTGCGGGCGGGGGGCTTATCGGAATCTGGAAGACCCCTTTAACAAAGGGGACCCCCAGATCCCGCCCCCCCTATGTGAATTGGTAAGG
Organism: Rana muscosa; assembly: GCA_029206835.1. NCBI lineage: Eukaryota > Metazoa > Chordata > Amphibia > Anura > Ranidae > Rana > Rana muscosa. The sequence goes on from CM055117.1 coordinate 872,955,781, forward strand.
GGTACGTTGTACCCCTACCATTTCACGAAGAAAGCGTAAAAAAATGTTTAAAAAAACACACAAACACCTTGAAAAAGTCCTTTATTAAAAAAAAAAAACCATTCCAGCGGTGAAATCCAGTGTCCCGCGGCGATCCCGATGTCCAGCGCTGTCCTTCATTGGTTGTGCCTGAGCGGACCTGATGGGGAACTCCCTCTCAGTATTTTAAATGTATAGACCCGCCCTTTCTAAAGTTCCCCATCAGGTCCGCTCCCTCGGTATGTCGGACCCGCCTACGTCATTGGCTTGAGCGGGGAACTTCCTTCACTGTGTAATTTAAATTTACATAGTGAAGGAAGTTCCCCGCTCAAGCCAATGACGTAGGCGGGTCTGACAAACCGAGGGGGCGGACCTGATGGGGGACTGCTCTCACTTTGGTAATACATGTATAGACCCGCCCCTTCTCATGTTCCGCATCTGGTCCGCTGAGCGGACCTGATGGGGAACTTTAGAAGGGGCGGGTCTATACATTTAAAATACTGAGAGGGAGTTCCCCATCAGGTCCGCTCAGGCACAACCAATGAAGGACAGCGCTGGACATCGGGATCGCCGCGGGACACTGGATTTCACCGCTGGAATGTTTTTTTTTTTTTAAATAAAGGACTTTTTCAAGGTGTTTGTGTGTTTTTTTAACATTTTTTTACGCTTTCTTCGTGAAATGGTAGGGGTACAATGTACCCCTTACCAATTCACATAGGGGGGGGGCCGGGATCTGGGGGTCCCCTTTGTTAAAGGGGTCTTCCAGATTCCGATAAGCCCCCCGCCCGCAGACCCCCACAACCACCGGGCAAGGGTTGTGGGGATGAGGCCCTTGTCCCCATCAACATGGGGACATCCTCCCCATGTTGAGGGCATGTGGCCTGGTACAGTTCAGGAGGGAGGGGGGGCCGCTCTCTCGTCCCCCCCTTTTCCCCTGCGGCCGGCCAGGTTGCGTGCTCGGATAAGGGGTCTGGTATGGATTTTTAGGGGGACTCCACGCCATTTTTTTTTAAAATTTGGGGTGGAGTTCCCCTTAAAATCCATGCCAGATCTGAAGGGCCTGGAATGGATATTTGGGGGAACCCCACGTCAATTTTTTTTTAAATTTGCGGCAGGGTTCCCCTTAATATCCATTCCAGACCTGAAGGGCCTGGTAATTGATTTCTGGGGAACACCCACGCTTTTTTTTTTTTTTTTATCAATGACTTTTGTATGTATTGCCGGGAGCCGACAATTCATTAATAGCCGCGAGTCAGTTTTAAATGCATTTTTTTCTTTCAAAAATGACATTTTTTGCAGGGACAGTTCTAAGCACGGGAAACATGCGCCACTTCACATGCATATCATACACACCCCCCAGGTACGAAATTTAAAGGAATATTTCACTTTTATTTTTTCATTTTAAGCATTATTAAAATCACTGCTCCCAAAAAAACGGCCGTTTTTAAAACTTCTTTTTGCATTGATACATGTCCCCTGGGGCAGGACCCGGGTCCCCAAACACTTTTTAGGACAATAACTTGCATATTAGCCTTTATAATTAACACTTTAGATTTCGAACGTTCGAGTCCATTGTATTTAATAGGGTTCTAAAGTTTACACAAACATTTTGTCTGTTCGCAGGTTCTGGTGCGAACCGAACAGGGGGGTGTTCGGCTCATCCCTGTCATCATCAGTCACTCCTTCCCTAGACCCACCATGTCCTCCTCCTGAGGAGTCCCCCGAACTGTTTGAGCACAGTGTTGGGTACATGCTCCAGGAGAATGCCCAGCGTTTCGAAGGGTCTGATGATGAAACCCAGCTAGAGGAAGGCAGTAGTGTGAGAGCAGACAGAGGGGATGCTCAAGAAGGACACCAATCTGGCAGTCATGTTCCAGCAGCTGCAGCATACTGCCAGATTGGCTCCAGTGATGAGGAGGGAGGGGATGATGAGGTCACTGACTCCACGTGGGTGCCTAATAGGAGAGAGGAGGAGGAGGAGGACGAGGAGGAGGCACATCTCCAACGAGGCAGGATGCCCTTTGGTGGCCAGCGTAAGGGCAGTACACCGACGGAATCACACCGCAGAGCTCCGCCTGTGCAGGGCGCTGCCTCTGCCCGTCATTCAAAAAGTTCTTTGGTGTGGGCCTTTTTTGAGGCTAGTGCATCAGATCGCACAGCTGCTGTTTGCAACATATGTCTCAAGCGTATATCGCGTGGCCAAAACATCAGCCGCTTGGGTACCACATGCCTGACCAGACATATGTTGACCTGCCATGCAGCTCGTTGGCAAGCCTACCTCAAAGACCCACACCAAAGAACAAAGCGGACCTCTCCTTGCACCGCATCAGCTGGGATCTCCAACCCCACTATAACTTCAGTCCTCTCTGAAACATGCACTGAGAGGAATGAAGGTGTAGAATTAGGTGTGTCACAGCCAAGTACTTGCGGCCACTCTGCTAGCAGTACACCGACGTCCGATTCTAGCAGGCAAATTTCCCTGCCCCAGCTGCTGGACCGTCGAAAGAAGTTCACTCCCAGCCATCCACATGCCCAGCGGTTGAATGCTAGCTTGGCTAAATTGCTAGCGCTTCAACTGCTGCCTTTTCAGTTGGTAGACTCGGCCCCCTTCCGTGAGTTTGTGCAATGTGCGGTTCCTCAGTGGCAGGTTCCCAAACGCCACTTTTTCTCACGGAAGGCTATTCCGGCTCTCTACCGGCATGTGGAAGGCAATGTCTTGGCCTCGCTGGACAGGGCGGTCAGCGGTAAGGTGCATATTACCGCTGACTCATGGTCCAGCAGGCATGGACAGGGACGTTACCTTTCTTTCACGGCCCATTGGGTCACTCTTTTGGCAGCCGGGAAGGATGCAGGACAAGGTGCAGTAGTGTTGGAGGTTGTTCCACCGCCACGCCTCCAAAATGCTACTACTGGTTGTGACACACCTCTCTCCTCCACCCCCTCCTCTTCTTCTTCCTCCATGGCCTCTTCCTGTGCTTTGTCCTCTGAACCAGCGGTGCTCCATAGCCGTTCAAGGGGCTACGCAAGTACGCAGGCAAAAAGATGCCATGCCGTGCTTGCGCTGGTGTGTTTGGGGGACAGAAGCCACACTGGGGCAGAGGTCCTGTCTGCTCTGCAGGGCCAGGCCGAGAGGTGGTTGACGCCACGCCAGCTTAAGCCAGGAATGGTGGTTTGCGACAATGGCACCAACCTCCTCTCTGCCCTCCGACAGGGACAACTGACCCATGTGCCCTGTGTGGCTCACGTCCTTAACCTGGTGGTGCAGCGGTTCTTGGGCAGGTACCCGGGCTTACAGGATGTCCTGAGGCAGGCCAGGAAAGTCTGTGTGCATTTCCGCAGATCTTATAATGCCAGTGCTCGCCTGGCTGAGCTGCAAAAGGAGTTGAACCTGCCCAAGAACCGCCTTATATGTGACATGCCCACCAGGTGGAACTCAACGTTGGCCATGCTGCAGCGGCTGCACACGCAGCAGAGGGCCATCAATGAGTACCTGTGCGACTACGGCACCAGGACAGGGTCAGGGGAGCTTGGTTTTTTTTCTCCACGCCAGTGGGGCATGATCAGGGATGCATGCACTGTCCTGGCACCATTTGAGGAGGCCACGAGGATGGTGAGCAGTGACAGTGCATGCATCAGTGACACTGTACCTCTTGTCCACCTGTTGGAGCACACGCTGCGTGGAATAATGGACAGGGCACTTGAGGCAGAACAGAGGCAGGAAGAGGAGGACTTCCTTGCCTCTCAAGGCCCCCTTTACCCAGACAGTGTTCCTTCTGTCCCACCCATCGCACAGGAAGAGGAGGAGGAGGAGGAGGATTGTGTCAGCATGGAGGTGGAGGCTGGCACTCAGCATCATCAGCAGCAGTCTTTTAGGGATGATTTACAGTCCCAAGAAACCAGTGGACTTGTACGTGGCTGGGAGGAGGTGGCTGCGGATCATGTCGTCCTTAGTGACCCAGAGGACTCCGGACCGAATGCCTCAGCTAACCTACGCTGCATGGCCTCCCTGATCCTGCAAAGTCTGCGGAAGGATCCTCGTATTCTTCGGATCAAGGAGAGGGACCATTACTGGCTGGCCACTCTCCTTGATCCACGGTACAAGGGTAAGGTTGCGGACCTTATGTTACCGTCGCAGAGGGAGCAGAGGATGAGACAACTCCGGGAGGCCTTGCAGAAAGGTCTGTGCAACGCGTTCCCAGAGACTGGGAGGTTACAAACTCCTGGTCCTGGACAACGAGTTGCTGAGGCTTCGGCCAGTCAAAGAAGGAGCGGTGGGGAAGGTGGCCGTCTGACCGATGCGTTCAGACAATTCTTTAGTCCGCAGCCCCAAAGTATGATCGGTTCCAGCAACCATCGCCAGCGTCTGATAAACATGTTGCAGGAATATCTAGGGGCAAGGTCAGACTTGGACACCTTCCCCACCGAAAATACTCTGGCTTACTGGGTCTTGAGGATGGATCACTGGCCAGAGCTTGCACAGTATGCAATTGAGCTACTGGCCTGTCCTGCATCCAGCGTTCTTTCGGAACGCACATTCAGTGCTGCTGGAGGATTTGTCACGGATCACAGGGTGCGCCTGTCCACCGACTCGGTTGATCGACTGACTTTCATCAAGATGAACCAGTCTTGGATCACCACCAGCTACCACACACCTGATGCTGATATAACAGACTAATTGATTTTAACATGTCACATCCCTTCAAGACTGATGCTGATGCTGAGTGCCTGTGCTGTTATGTTGACTGGCTATCCTCCTCCTCTGAGTCCTCAATGATACGATTGATGATGATAGCTTGGAAGATCATTTTTGTTTATGGGTGCCGCCACCAGTGCCTAACGCCCAATTTTTCAGCCCCTGTTTAACAGGGGCGTGTAATTACAATTTTTGAAGCAATACTTTGCAACAGGGCTCATTGCTGTGCTCCAAGTACAGTATCTGTGAGGGGTTGCAGTGTTGTGCCACCAGTGCCTAAGGCCCAATTTTTCAGCCCCTGTTCAACAGGGGCATGTAATTACAATTCTTGATCTAATAATTCACAGCAGGGCCCATTGCTGCACCCACCAAGAGTAACTCTGAGGGCTTACAGTGTTGTGGCAACACCACCACCACCACCACCACCACGAAAGGCCCAATTTTTCAGCCCCTGTTCAACAGGGGCATGCAATTACAATTCTTGATCTAATAATTCACAGCAGGGCCCATTGCTGCACCCACCAAGAGTAACTGTCAGGGCTTACAGTGTTATGGCACCAGCACCACCATCAAAGGCCCAATTTTTACTACCACTGTTCAACAATTATATGTAATTACAATTCCTGATATAATAGTTGACAGCAGGGCGTTCCAGCACCAACCAAGAGTAACTGTGAGTGCTTACAGTGTTGTGCCAACACCAACAACTAAGGGGCCTATTTCTGCAGAGTATATACGGCAGGTCCCTACTTTCAAACATCCAACTTACAAACGACTCCTACTTGCAAACGCAAGAAGACAACAGGAAGTGAGAGGAAATCTACCCCTAGGAAGGAAAATTCTCTCCTGTAAGAATTAATATGGGAGAAAGGTGTCTCCTCTGTACTGATGCTTTATCACCAATCCTTGTTTCAAGAAAAACACCACATTTCAAAAACAGTTGTCATTGGGACGGAAAGTGAGGTGAAATGTTCTGAACAGGGGCACAGACAGCAAAACAAATGTTACAGGGGTGATAACCCTTACCTATGTTTTCCAAAAAGTTTAAAAATAGATTTTTGGGCTGGAGCTACACTTAAACAATGTACCTGTTCAAAATTACAAACAGATTCTACATAAGAACAAACCTACAGTCCCTGTCTTGTATAAACCCCCTGTATACGGCTGTTCAGAGTATATAGGGCCTTTTTTATTTTATGTGCGGGGTTCCCCTTAATATCCATACAAGACCCAAAGGGGCTGGTAATGGGCTGGGGTAGGGAGGGGGGTCATGGGGTAGCTATGCCATTTTTCTTAAAGATTTTCATCCATATTACCGGGACCAGACATTACATTAAAGCCGCAAGCAGTTTTAAATGGCTTTTTTTTCCTATAGAAGTGTCATTTTGTGCAGGGACAGTTCTAAACACGGGAAACACGTGGCACTTCACAGGCATACTTTAGACACCCCCCAGGTACGATATTTAAAGGAATATTTGACTTTTTTTTTTTCACTTTATGCATCATTAAAATGACTGCTCCCGAAAAATGACCGTTTTTAAAACTTCTTTTTGCATTGATACATGTCCCCTGGTGCAGAACCCGGGTTCCCAAACCCTTTTTAGGACAATAACATGCATAATAGTCGTTATAATTAGCACTTTAGAATTCGAACGTTCGCATCCATTGTATTTAATAGGGTTCTAATGTTCGTACGAACTTTCGGTCCGTTCGCGGGTTCTGGTGCGAACCGAACCCGGGGGTGTTCGGCTCATCACTACTCTCCATCCAATCTGACAGAGCTTGAATTATTTTGCAAAGAAGAATGAGCAAAAATGTCACTCTCTAGATGTGCAAAGCTGGTAGAGACATCCCCAAAAAGACTTGCAGCTGTAATTGTAGCAAAAGGTGGTTCTACAAAGTATTGACTCAGGGGAGCTGAATACAAATGCCCCCCACACTTTTCACATATTATTTGTAATATTTTGAAAACCATTTATCATTTTCCTCCCACTTCACAATTATGTGCCACTATGTACAGTTGTTGGAGTATAGCCTCAATTATAAACAATAATCATAAGCAAAAAATAGTGCCATCATCCATAATGATTGATAAATATATTTTCCTTTATGTAATAAATATATATTTTTATACTAGACATCAGTGTCACTCAATCAGTGCCTAGAAAAATCCAATTTTCTTCCTATTTGATCATCCATGGGTAGGATGGTACTAGCAGCCATCACCCCTTGTTCATTAGGCTTTTCTTCTTTATGTGCCACTATGTGTTGGTCTAGCACATAAAATCCCGATAAAATACATTTACGTTTTGTGGTTATAACATGACAAAATTTGGAAAATTTCAAGGGGTATGAATACTTTTTCAAGGCACTGTAGAAACGAGGGCTTGATTTAAAGTTACTTTACTGCTTGTTTTGAAGATGTAAACACTTTAATGTGTATGATCTGAGTACAGGTTCACTTTAAGTTACTCTTCTTTCTATAAAAATGTCTTAACCTAAATGCATTTATGATCTTAAGCCCTAAACACTATTTAGGGCAATTATTCAACCAGGCACATTTTAGCTGCCCCAAAATTAACCAATTTGATATTTAGAACAATGATTAGGCAGAACGTTGTATTACATTGTGCTTTATGACAGTTACTTAGGTACATAAGTCTCATATTTACCTTTTTTGTTTAAACAATCTGAATGTCTTTGCTGCCCATGGTATGAACACCCCATACTTAAAGTATAATGCTTTGGTTAGTTTTTCTTTCCTAAGGCCATAAGGAGGGTGTCTGTTAGGATCTCTAAATAAATTATGTCCCTTCTCAAATCACCAGTTTACTGCTGAACGGTACAAGGCTGTTTGGAGCCATATGTCGTCCCCCCCCCAAAAAAAAAAAGCTGTTGCAGGAACTCAAGTAATTATGTGCAACTTATATGTCCTCAACTGCTTTTTCATGAAGTGCTTACCGTTACAGTGTGCTTGATTTACTAAAGTAGCAGAGCATGTTCTCTATGCAAAGTACATTTTTACTTTGCAAGAAGACTTTTATTATATGTAGCGGCCTCCTCACTCCCCTCTTTCTCTCGTCTCGTCTTTTTCTTGTCTAGGGGTACCTTAGAGGGGAGGGAGCGGGGACACCACGCCTGGCCTCCACCACATGTGTCAGTGCGGTATAAGCAACGTACTTGTATTACCTTCGGGTCAGTGCTGTGCACCTGGGTCCTCCCTCCAAGAGTCACCTTGAACAATGTCTGCTAGGAATTGAGCTCCACACCATTAAAGTTCAACACTCCTTTATTCTTCTTGAATGAACACAAACAGTTGAACTCCCTTGGATATAGAACAGGAAAGGAGGTGTGGATGCGAATAGGCCCAGACACAATTTGGTTCTCCACTTTCCTTCCTGAAAGTGGGTTACGGTCTCCGCACGAGGGGAATTTCCTTCCAGGCGGTCTCCGACGAGAGGCTCACCTGTCACCGGCAATATGCTGCACCGGGTCTACAAGTGAGGAGCTCCCCCCGGTCCATTGCGCCTTCCGGATTCGGGTACCCACTCCCGGGGTTCCTTAGGATCTTCTTCCCTCGCGGAACTCAGTGTTGGGCACAGAGCTCCGGACCTCCATCCGAGTACCTCACCCCAGGCTAAAGGTGCCTGGGATGGAACACGATCTCCGGCGGTCCTCTAGGCCTAGGCCACCAAGAGGACCGGCACGAACCACCGTCCACAAGCTGAAGGTGCCTGGGACTCCGCCCGTGACAAAGATGGCCGGCCCCTTCATACCCTCTCCCGGCAAGCACGGCGGGTTCCCCGCCCCACCATACCTCTGCCGAGGGAGGACAAAAAGGAGGTACGGCACACAGCGATGATTCAACCCCAACCCAGGGCGACAGCGCCACCCACTGGGTTGCGGGGAATTACACATCACTAATGTCTCTGCCAAGTTCAAATTTACACCCGGGAAAGTACATACCCGCTACATATACATAGTTAATAAGGCAAAGCTGTTATGAGTTTTTTTTTCCACATTCACCAAGTGTAAATTCTGATGCAGACTATAAATTCACATTGCAAAGTGAAAATGCTTTACTTCTTTAGTAAATCAAACACAATCCGTTCCATTAAATCCATGAAGTAATTAAGAAAGACAGAGGGGGTTATTTACGAAAGGTAAATCCACTTTGCACTACAAGTGCAAACTACAAGTGCAAAGTGCACTTGAAATTGCAATGAAAGTGCACTTGGAAGTGCAGTCGCTGTAAATCTGAGGGGTAGATCTGAAACGAGGGGAAGCTCTGCTGATTTTATTATCCAATCATGTGCAAGGGAAAATGCTGTTTTTTATTTTCCTTGCATGTCCTGCTCGGATCTACAGCGACTGCACTTCCAAGTGCACTTTCAATGCAATTTCAAGTGCACATTGCACTTGTAGTTTGCACTCGTAGTGCAAAGTGGATTTGCCTTTAGTAAATAACCCCCAATGTGTTAACTGTAATGTGAGAATTCTATGGTAGAGTTATCATAAAAAATATACTGTATATGTGTAGCGGCCTCACCCCCTCTTTTTGGTCTAGGGGTATGTTGTACGTGAGGGTGAGATGCACTACGGCCCATGTCCTCCCCATTGCAGCAGGTGAGGTGAAAGCCAGTACCAGTTATTCTTCTCGGGCCTGTGTGTTTCTATTCACAACCAAGTCTTGCTGTGCTGACACTCCCCTTCACTCCCATTAACCAGAGTTCCACACACCGATAAGGATCCAACACTTGTTTTATTGTAACACACAATAAACAGTTCTTTGTCAGCCAACTGGTTGAGATCCATAAACAGTTCAATACGGTGGGGTGAGCAGGTCGAGGCACTGTCCTAATGATAAAACGAAACCACTGTGGTTTCACCAGCGGTTGCTATAGCCATTGGCTAGAGAGAGGAACTTGAAACTTGTGAGTCTCTACCAGCGACTCTGAAGAACATGAATTGGAGTACCTTCGCTGCGTTGTTGCCCCTGTCAGGGGGAAGATGTCCCTCAAAGGGAGTTACCAGAGGCCCCTCCGTCACCGGGTTGATGCTGCTCCGGACTCTTCAGACGGGTAACCTCTCTGGCCTCCCCACCTCAGACGCGGGCCCCATCCACCTCAGGGTCCCTCGGACTCATCCGCCCCTGCGGAGCCCAGTCGAAGTCACTGGGCCCCAGGCCTCTGGTGTAGTACCTCACCCCAGGCTTAAGGTGCCTGGGATGGACGCCAACTCCGCTCCGACCAGGCCTAGGGCACCTGGGCTGGAACTCCGGATCGCCCGCACCCAGGCCTAAGGTGCTGGGCGCGCGCTCGAAAAAGAAGACCTCGTGGCGAGGGTGTCTCTCCCCTTTATCTCCTCCCGTGACGCCACAGCAGGTTCTCCGCCCCCGCTGTACCACCGCTGGAATGGGACAAAAAGGACAGCACTGCGGCAGTGATTCTACCTCGACCTGTGGGAACACCGCCACCCCAGGCCAAGGAGAATAGTACACCACCAAAGTCCTCCACGACTGAAAGTGGTCTAAATCCTGTACGATTTACACACACCTGGGTCATACTACCACCCAGGTGTATCCCCATAAATTTAGACCCCCGCTACATATGGAAGAGATACTCTCACATTGCATAGTGAGCCTTGTTCCTCCAAAGTAAATGATGATTTTAATGAGAAGGAAAACGAATGAATGTTGGTAGTAGCCAGAAAGATCTATTTTTCCGCTGTTTTCTGCCTATAGATTTCAGGATTTTTTTTTGGCATTACCATCAGCATCTCTAAAAAAAAAAGTGTTACCGGTTAACATTTCTCCTTCAGCACAGGATCTTCTGACTCTTCAGCTGAACTCCAGGCTAAACAAAAAACTGTCTAATTAGAAGAGCCATGTGTATTCTTACTTGAATCTCAATTTCCTTTGTTCACCGAATAAGGTTATATACTGTATGCAGTTGCAAGGGCATTTGGATTTATATCCTTTGAGGCTGTAAATAAATATGTTTAAATTGAAGTTTTTGTGCCTAAGGCCCCTTTCACACTGAGGCATTGAAAAAACGCTAAAAAATTATGTTTTTTTTAACCGCGTTTTTACCGCGTTCGCGGTAAAAATAGCGCTAACGCATATGAGTTTTTACCGCGTTTTTGCGGTAAAAAGGATTATTTGGTATCCCACAATCCTCCACTCTACTGCGGTCATGTGACCTTCCCACAGCTTCTGGGTGTTTTTTACCACGTTTTTACCGCGTTTTTACAGCGGTACTCATTCATTTCAATGGGGATAGGCGTTTTTACAGCGCTATTTTATGCGCCCCAAAGATGCTCCAAAGAAGCTGTTTGCAGGATTTTTTCCAACGTACAGCCAGCAAAACGCCTCAGTGTGAAAGCCCCCAGGGCTTTCACATTGAGAATGATGGGGCAGGATTATTTCAGGCATTTTTACAGTGCTGTTTTTACCGCGAAAACACCTCAGTGTGGAAGGGGCCTAAGGTTTGGCTTTATTTGTGATTCTACTGTTTCCTCACAAAAGTTTCTGGGGTCTACTGGTCCAGGGGTGGTCCTGTGCTGTCTTGCCTGCGGGGAGAAGCCAAGCAATTGGAGAAACAAGGGGAGGACTTTTCTCAGAGAGGACTGAGCAAAAAGGCTGGTATCTCAGGAAGAGCCTGGAGACTCAATTGGAGGACGCATCCCAACCCATCTACCTCACAGTATCGCCGGATGGCTGAAAGAAACTGGTACTGTATAATTGTACTTTTGTCTTTGCAAAAGTTCTTGGTTATACAATCCTGTGGCAGAGGGTTGTACAACGACCCTAATATATTCATCAAGTCTGTGGCAAAGACTATGACCGAGCACCGCACCGGCTGCTAGGTCGGTGAGAGAGGCCTCTCCGGTGGTTGATAGATCCAGTTGTGGAAGCTGTTTGTCCTCTGGATCAAAAAAGTACCCGTGATCCGCAAAACAAGGTACCTGAATCTCCCCTAACCCTCCATCCCTCTATCTGACGTTGTTGATAAAAGCATTGGAAAAAGAGACTAAGTGTTTGGTGCGGACATCTGTGAACAACTCTCCAATGGCACCCCTATGGCAGATATGGTGAACAGTAAGGTAATGGCAGACCCAAAATTAAACCAGCAGCTCCTACGGGGGTAGTGCTACAATTATCTTTAGCAAAGTGGCAATGATTAGGGATGAGTAAATCTGGCCAGTTGCTGAAGTCTATGGATGGCGGGGGGTTAATCCTAATAATAACTTCTACCCATTTGCATACCTCCCAACATTTTGAGATGGGAATGAGGGACACCTATCAGCAAAAGTATACAGGCATAGGACACGCCCCTTGCCATGCCCCCTTAAAGGAGAATTGTACAAAGAAACCAAGATTGGTTCAACCCACAAGTGATTTTTTTTTACCACTACTATTCCTTTATATTGGCTTTTGGATTTTACAAATGCAGCAGTTTAGAAATCAGATGAACGGTTTAGCGCTGGAAAACACTTTTTGATAGATAAAAAGTGCATTTTATATACAACTATATAGATCAGACCAAAATGAGAGACAAATGGGGATGAAAGAGGGACAGAGGGACATTGCCCCAAATCAGGGACAGTTGGGAGCTATGCATCTGCTAGGCTAATAGGCAAGCTACTGTCAAAAAAGCTAACTTCGAGCAAAAAAAAAAAAAAAAGAAATCCTACTTTAGAGTGTTACCTGTCATGTTATGTTATGCTGCCATGTAGTGGTCATAATAAGTAATGCTCTAACTACTGTATAACTGCTATTTTAACTATACTCTTAACGTTAACTATAAAGTTAAACCTCACATAAACCTTCAGATTTGCAGCCAGATCTATTGTATTGTACATACAGAACAATTTAAGAAGGACTCCAGTTTAGCTGGATATTGGCTACAATTAAACTGCAAGTTAAAACCTTTATCAACCTTTCATGCAGTAGGGTAACAAGCTAGCAAGCAAATCTAATTCTTTACATCATTCTAATGGCAGACATCATAAGAGGAAACACTCACACATGAGTTAAAGTAAAACTAAAGGCAAAACTTTTTTTTTTTAGTTTGGATAAAGAGCAGAGGGATTAGTATACCTGTCAGTTTTTATTGCTGTTAGTGCCTCCGTTATAGAGATTCACCATATCTATTTGTCATGTTTACCATTATCATCAAAAGTGAAAGTAGGAAAAAATCTAAAATCTTGGGTTTGCCCCAGAACAGTAAAAAATGGGGAATCTTCCATTGGGACACTAGTGACCTTGGTGACTATCGGGATTCCTGCCCACTTCCTGTTTTGGCTAATTCACAGGAAGTGAAGGGAAAGCTCTCCAATGGGATACAGATGACAAAAAAAATTGACAAAGGTTATAACCCTCCCTTATCCTGTGAAAAAAATTAGAAAAAATTATTTTTACTATACCAGGCCTATTCTGGCACTCCTCTCCTACATGTAAAAATCTTTTTGCTAAAAAATTACTCAGAACCCCCAAACATTATATATGTTTTTTTTTATCAGACACCCTAGGGAATAAAATAGCGGTCATTGCAACTTTTTATCTTGCACGTTATTTGCGCAATCATTTTTCAAACGCCTTTTTTGGGGAAAAAAAAAAAACGGTTTCATGAATTAAAAAATAAAAAAAAACAGTAAAGTTAGCCCGATTTTTTTATATAATGTGAAAGATGATCTTACGCCGAGTAAATAGATACCTAACATGTAACGCTTTAAAATTGCGCACACTCATGGAATGGCGCCAAACTTCGATACTTAAAAATCTCCATAGGTGACGCTTTCATTTTTTTTACAGGTTACCAATTTAGAGTTACAGAGGAGGTCTAGTGCTATCGCACGCGGCGATACCTCACATGTGTGGTTTGAACGGCGTTTACATATGTGAGCAGGACTTACATGTGTGTTCGCTTCTGAGTGCGAGCTATTGGGGACAGGGGCGTTTTAAATCTTTTTTTTTTATTATTTATTTTTTTATTTCATTTTTTTATTTTTGCACTTTTTTTACATTTACATTTTTTTGATCACTTTTATTCCTATTACAAGGAATGTAAACATCCCTTGTAATAGGAATCTATTGTGAGAGGTTCTCTTTATGGAGAGATGCGGGGTCAATAAGACCCCACATCTCTCCTCCAGGCTGGAAAGCATGAGATCGAGAAAAGAAATTCACCGATCTCATGCTGACAGCTGCGATCGCGGCTTTGTTTACATCCGGGAACCCGGGCGTGACGTCCTAACGTCGCACCCGGGCCTCCGATGGTCATAGAGATGACTGGTGACCATCTGGTCACCGGAAATCTCTATGGTCTTCATCCGGCGCCGGCCGATTTAAATTTTAAGGTTCTCTAACAAACCTCTGAGGGCTTCACATAACAGCTGTATCTATACTGAGATTAAATTACACACAGGTGGACTCTATTTACTAATTAGGTGACTTCTGAAGGCAATTGGTTCCACAATGAATACAAATGCACGCCACACTTTTCACATATTTATTTGTAAAAAATGTTGAAAACCATTTATCATTTTCCTTCCTTGTCACACTTATGTGCCACTTTGTGTTGGTCTATCACATAAAATCCCAATAAAATACATTTACGTTTTTTGATGTAACATGACAAAATGTGGAAAATCTCAAGGGGTATGAATACTTTTTCAAGGCACTGTGTATTGTGTGTTTTTGCACTAACATTTATTTTATTATATTTTTACCTGAAAATTTGTGTTTAATAAACAGTTGCGCAAATATCCTGTGACATAAAAATTTGTAGCTATCACCTTTTTCTTCTACAGGGCCTTTGCTTTCAGAAAATATATAATGTTCTGGGGGGTTTAACCACTTGCCGACCAGCTGCCGTCATTATACTGCAGAAAGTCGGCACGATCCCGCAAACCGTCGTAGCTGTACATCGGTCCCTCTAAGCGGGATTGCAGGCGGGGGTGTCGATGCGCGTGGCCGGCGGTTAGGATGACCCCTGGCCACGAGCGATCGCGGGCACGAGAGGCAAAACAGGGACGTGTGTGTGTAAACACACACATCCCTGTTCTGTGAGGAGAGGAAAGGCAGATCGTGAGTTCCTACAAGCTAGGAACCACGATCTGTCAATTCCTCCAGTCACTTCCATCCCCCATACAGTTATAACACACACTAGGGAACTCAATTAACCCCTTTATCGCCCCCTAGTGTTAACCCCTTCCCTGCCAGTGACATTACACAGTAATCAGTGCATTTTTATAGCACTGATCACTGTTTTAATGCCAATGGTCCCCAAATGGGGTCAAAAGTGTCCTATGTGTCCGCCATAATCGCAGATCGCCACCATTACTAGTAAAAAAATAATAATAATAAAAATGCTATAAATCTATCCCCTATTTTGTACACGCAATAACTTTTGTGCAAACCAATCAATATACGCTTCTTGCGATTTTTATTACCAAAAATATGTATAAAAATACACATCGGCCTAAACTGAGGTATTTTTTTAAAAAATTGGGGATATTTATTATAGCAAAAAGTACAAAATATTGTGTTTTTTTTCAAAATAGTCGCTCTATTTTTGTTAATAACGAAAAAAATAATAACTGCAGAGATGATCAAATACCACCAAAAGAAAGCCCTATTTGTGGGTACAATGTCAGTTTAAAGCGACGCAGTGCCATATCGCAAAAAATGGCCTGGTCATTGAGCAGCCAAATCTTCCGTGGCTGAAGTGGTTAAGTAATTTTATTGACAAAAATAATGATTTTTACATGTATGCGCAAAATAAAAAAAAATGGAGCCAAACTGGATATAGTGAGTTTGAAAACGGAATGTTAGCTCCTTGGACTTAGACAAAAGTAGTCAGTGCATGTGCTAGTAATCTGTCACCTTCCTGTCTAACACAAACTACCTTATATACTTTATATGCAATAGAGGAAATCCAGACAGCCGCACTCCAGTGAAAAATGTATTTATTGAATAAAATCAGTCCATACAGCAATCAAGGACAGTGGATGAATCAGCTGACGCGTTTCACGACCCTTACTGGTGCTTAGTCATAGCTGAAGGTACATGTCTAAAAAACATATATATACACAAATAATATTCAAAGATTGAGCTTATCTGCATTGAACCTACAGATGTAACCAATGAGAAATTCACAAAGGCAATCAGGGCAGCTGAAGCAATTGCACCAAAGGAGAGGTGCAGCCACAACGCCCTGTAACCCTTGGTATGCCAAAAGATGCTCACTCTTACCAAAAATGTTTTAAAAATGATTTAAAGATATATAAATAGAGTCTAGAGGAGCATGAAGAAGCTAACCCAAAGTATATATGTCATAGAAAATGTATATATAAGAGAAATTTTGTATATATACGCATTTACCTAAGATGATACACATATGCGTGCAAACAATAAAAAGAAAAAGAAAAAAACAAAACATTAATAAGAAGTCAAAAAGGGAGGAAAATTCATTAATAAAATAATGAATAAATAAATAAATAACCATCAATAAAATGTATTATATATCATATGAGTAGACGCATGCAAGTATGTATATATACATACATGCAAGATATACAAACTATACCAAAAATACAAAATGTGATGCGTTCCAGGAGTGATAGAGATGGATTGTTGACAATTCCGGCAAACTGACACACACATCAAAGGCTGTGTGTGGAGGGACCAATGCTGTATCCTGGCCTAGGCCAACAAGGCTTCGCTAGCAAACGTTGGTGCACATACTATTTGTAATCCAAAGGGTGTTGAAGAAAAACTGAACTCCCGCAATGCTTTTGGGAGTATGTAACTTTCAGGCGATGCAAACGCCAATTTTAAACTGCGCACTACACACGATGCACTAAGTTCTGGTGCGTGGCGCACTATTCTAGTGATGGTGGGCCTTAACAGTCACAGGCCTATACAATAGTTAATAAATCCTGGGCAGGGCACCCAAATAGGCCTAGACCGCCTGGCAGGTTCCGCTGCTGATGCTTCAGTACACAATCTAGCCACAAGTGAGTTTTAAATGACTTTTTTTCCTTCAGAAATGACACTTTGTGCAGGGACAGTTCTAAACAGGGGAAACAAGCGTTGCTTTACAGGCATACTATACACACACCCTAGGTACGAAATTTAAAGGAATATTTCACTTTTATTGTTTCACTTTAAGCATTATTAAAATCACTGCTCCCGAAAAAACTGCCATTTTAAAACTTTTTTTTGCATTGATACATGTCCCCTGGGGCAGGACCCGGGTCCCCAAACAGTTTTTAGGACAATAACTTGCATGTTAGCCTTTATAATTAGCACTTTTGATTTCGAACGTTCGAGTCAATTGTATTTAATAGGGTTCTAAAGTTCACGCGAACATTCTGGCTGTTCGCAGGTTCTGGTGCGAACCGAACAGGGGGGTGTTCGGCTCATCCCTACTCTATACACAAAGCCAGCACCCAGGCTGGGCAGGGGAGGTGGTATTTGTACCTGGAGCGGTATACAACTTTCCTATACTTTATACTATTGTCTTCTATTTGTGCAGCAGGTTTTCTAATGTAAAAGTGCCTGTGAACTTCATCCCTGTTGACTGTCTACTGCATGATGCTTGGTAACTGTTTTCTAGCTCAGAAGGGATGCTAGGGATCATAAAGTGGCCATCACATGGTGTGAGTGGTTGAGCAAAAAAACATTTTTTTTCCTACTGTAGCACGCAAACCCCTCTTTTTCTTCTGCCGTCCTCCACCTGCAGTGGGGCACACCTGCTACTTGCCTGGTATCCCCTCCCTGTGTATAGAGAGGAGTGAGCATTGTTATTGATTGGGTCTTGCAGAAATGACATCTCTCGAGTGGATCCTCTCTCTCCGTTGTCTAGGTAGAAGTTCCTCAGAATAAAACCAATGTCCACACAGGAGTAAAACCCAAGCAACAAGGTTTTATTCTTTTATCTTTGCAGTGAATTTGACTGAAGAGCAGGAAGATGAGAAAAGTAAGGGAAAAAAGGTTCGGGCACACAAAACACAGAGCACAGTGTTAATCTTTTCATTGCCACTCAAGCCTGAGTGGGTATTGCTCACCCGGATAGTCCCTTTGAGAGCAGTCCTAGCAGCCAGGATGGAGCACAGATGAATAGTTACATTTTTAAAGGATGCGTTCCGGGAATCCTCTGCCACAGGATTATTTATCAATAGTCCCGAACCTCCCAGCCAAGCAACAATGAGAGAAATATTTATACCAACTTGGTGCATTGCAGGGCTTGTGAAAAAGATGATGGATCCCTCTTTAGGCGAGTTTCCAGGCCTCTTACCAAGACAGCGGTACCGTCGCTAGTCTCCTCCGGGACTGATCCTCCCCTGGTCTCCTTTCCTAAAGGTGGGCTCCCTACAGATGGGCAGCCTGGGATCCTTCTCTGAGGTGTAGGCCCTAGCTAGAGGTGCTGGGCCTACCAGGTAGCAATGTAGCCTCGGGCCAAAGGTGTCCGGGGCTATTCCACACACGCGCACCCCTGGCATGGAGGGCCATGAGGCACACACCAACAACCCACACCAATGGCGTCTGCCCCTTATGTACCCTCTCCCAGCATGCACAGCGGGTCAACCACACCCACCGCACGGCTGCCGAGAGAGAGCACCCAAGGTGCTGTGATACCCCTCTTGATTCACCTATGCTGGTGGTGACAGTGCCACCTACTGGCCCAGATTACCCCTAAATAGACACATAGCGCCCCCAAATATTGGGGGGGGGGGGGGCGCTACACTACTAATCTTGGGGTGAAGTGAGCCAGCCAAGTTTTCTTCAAGTTCTGACTCACATGTATCTGACCCATTCATCACACCTACCTGATGGGTGGAAATGGAATGCATTGTTAAGACAACACCTTGTACTGTTTGTTGTTAAATAAAAAGACAATTGTAAATACAATATACAGATTTTACAGCAGGGGTGCCCAACCTTTTGAAGCACAAGGCCCACTTTATCAACTTGGTAACTGGTCGCGGGCCACAATCAGCGGAGCGGGCGGATGGCAGGTCCATGTCCGCTTGGACAACCAGTGGCGGCTGGTGCCCATTAAAACGCAGCCACTGTGCCCAAACGCCACTAGTTTGTCCCCAAATGCAGCCAGTTTCCCCCCAATATACAGCCAGTTTCTCCCCCATAATACAGCCAGTTTGTCCCCCAATAATACAGCCAGTTTGTCCCCCATAATACAGCCAGTTTCTCCCCCAATAATACAGCCAGTTTCTCCCCCATAATACAGCCAGTTTCTCCCCCATATGCAGCCAGTTTCTCCCCCATATGCAGCCAGTTTCTCCCCCAATAATACAGCCAGTTTCTCCCCCAATAATACAGCCAGTTTCTCCCCCAATAATACAGCCAGTTTCTCCCCCATAATACAGCCAGCTTCTCCCCCATAATACAGCCAGTTTCTCCCCTATAATACAGCCAGTTTCTCCCCCATAATACAGCCAGTTTCTTCCCCATATGCAGCCAGTTTCTCCCCCATATGCAGCCAGTTTCTCCCCCATATGCAGCCAGTTTCTCCCCCATAATACAGCCAGTTTGTCCCCCAATAATACAGCCAGTTTGTCCCCCCATAATACAGCCAGTTTCTCCCCCAATAATACAGCCAGTTTCTCCCCCATAATACAGCCAGTTTCTCCCCCATAATACAGCCAGTTTCTCCCCCATAATACAGCCAGGTTCTCCCCCATAATACAGCCAGTTTCTCCCCCATATGCAGCCAGTTTCTCCCCCATATGCAGCCAGTTTCTCCCCCATAATACAGCCAGTTTCTCCCCCATAATACAGCCAGTTTCTCCCCCATATGCACCAGTTTCTCCCCCATATGCAGCCAGTTTCTCCCCCATATACAGCCAGTTTCTCCCCCATATGCAGCCAGTTTCTCCCCCATAATACAGCCAGTTTCTCCCCCATATGCAGCCAGTTTCTCCCCCAATAATACAGCCAGTTTCTCCCCCATAATACAGCCAGTTTCTCCCCCATATGCAGCCAGTTTCTCCCCCATATGCAGCCAGTTTCTCCCCCATAATACAGCCAGTTTCTCCCCCATAATACAGCCAGTTTCTCCCCCATAATACAGCCAGTTTCTCCCCCATATGCAGCCAGTTTCTCCCCCATAATACAGCCAGTTTCTCCCCCATATGCAGCCAGTTTCTCCCCCATATGCAGCCAGTTTCTCCTCCATATGCAGCCAGTTTCTCTCCCATAATACAGCCAGTTTCTCCCCCATATGCAGCCAGTTTCTCCCCCATATGCAGCCAGTTTCTCCCCCATAATACAGCCAGTTTCTCCCCCATAATACAGCCAGTTTCTCCCCCATAATACAGCCAGTTTCTCCCCCATAATACAGCCAGTTTCTCCCCCATATGCAGGCAGTTTCTCCCCCATATGCGGCCAGTTTCTCCCCCAAATGCAGCCAGTTTCTCCCCCATAATACAGCCAGTTTCTTCCCCATATGCAGCCAGTTTCTCCCCCATATGCAGCCAGTTTCTCCCCCATATGCAGCCAGTTTCTCCCCCATAATACAGCCAGTTTGTCCCCCAATAATACAGCCAGTTTGTCCCCCCATAATACAGCCAGTTTCTCCCCCATAATACAGCCAGTTTCTCCCCCATAATACAGCCAGTTTCTCCCCCATATGCAGCCAGTTTCTCCCCCATATGCAGCCAGTTTCTCCCCCATATGCAGCCAGTTTCTCCCCCATAATACAGCCAGTTTCTCCCCCATAATACAGCCAGTTTCTCCCCCATAATACAGCCAGTTTCTCCCCCATAATACAGCCAGTTTCTCCCCCATATGCAGCCAGTTTCTCCCCCAATAATACAGCCAGTTTCTCCCCCAATAATACAGCCAGTTTCTCCCCCATAATACAGCCAGTTTCTCCCCCATATGTAGCCAGTTTCTCCCCCATATGCAGCCAGTTTCTCCCCCAATAATACAGCCAGTTTCTCCCCCATAACACAGCCAGTTTCTCCCCCATATGCAGACAGTTTCTCCCCCATATGCAGCCAGTTTCTCCCCCATATACAGCCAGTTTCTCCCCCATATGCAGCCAGTTTCTCCCCCATAATACAGCCAGTTTCTCCCCCATATGCAGCCAGTTTCTCCCCCAATAATACAGCCAGTTTCTCCCCCATAATACAGCCAGTTTCTCCCCCATATGCAGCCAGTTTCTCCCCCATATGCAGCCAGTTTCTCCCCCATATGCAGCCAGTTTCTCCCCCATATGCAGCCAGTTTCTCCCCCATATGCAGCCAGTTTCTCCCCCATAATACAGCCAGTTTCTCCCCCATAATACAGCCAGTTTCTCCCCCATAATACAGCCAGTTCTCCCCCATAATACAGCCAGTTTCTCCCCCATATGCAGCCAGTTTCTCCCCCAATAATACAGCCAGTTTCTCCCCCAATAATACAGCCAGTTTCTCCCCCATAATACAGCCAGTTTCTCCCCCATATGTAGCCAGTTTCTCCCCCATATGCAGCCAGTTTCTCCCCCAATAATACAGCCAGTTTCTCCCCCATAATACAGCCAGTTTCTCCCCCATATGCAGACAGTTTCTCCCCCATATGCAGCCAGTTTCTCCCCCATATACAGCCAGTTTCTCCCCCACATGCAGCCAGTTTCTCCCCCATAATACAGCCAGTTTCTCCCCCATATGCAGCCAGTTTCTCCCCCAATAATACAGCCAGTTTCTCCCCCATAATACAGCCAGTTTCTCCCCCATATGCAGCCAGTTTCTCCCCCATATGCAGCCAGTTTCTCCCCCATATACAGCCAGTTTCTCCCCCATAATACAGCCAGTTTCTCCCCCATAATACAGCCAGTTTCTCCCCCATATGCAGCCAGTTTCTCCCCCATAATACAGCCAGTTTCTCCCCCATATGCAGCCAGTTTCTCCTCCATATGCAGCCAGTTTCTCTCCCATAATACAGCCAGTTTCTCCCCCATATGCAGCCAGTTTCTCCCCCATATGCAGCCAGTTTCTCCCCCATATGCAGCCAGTTTCTCCCCCAAATGCAGCCAGTTTCTCCCCCATATGCAGCCAGTTTCTCCCCCATATGCAGCCAGTTTCTCCCCCGATAATACAGCCAGTTTCTCCCCCAATAATACAGCCAGTTTGTCCCCCAAATGCAGCCAGTTTGTCCCCCATATGCAGCCAGTTTCTCCCCCATATGCAGCCAGTTTCTCCCCCATATGCAGCCAGTTTCTCCCCCATATGCAGCCAGTTTCTCCCCCATAATACAGCCAGTTTGTCCCCCAATAATACAGCCAGTTTGTCCCCCATAATACAGCCAGTTTCTCCCCCAATAATACAGCCAGTTTCTCCCCCATAATACAGCCAGTTTCTCCCCCATAATACAGCCAGTTTCTCCCCTATAATACAGCCAGTTTCTCCCCCATAATACAGCCAGTTTCTCCCCCATAATACAGCCAGTTTCTCCCCCATATGCAGCCAGTTTCTCCCCCATATGCAGCCAGTTTCTCCCCCATAATACAGCCAGTTTCTCCCCCATAATACAGCCAGTTTCTCCCCCATAATACAGCCAGTTTCTCCCCCATAATACAGCCAGTTTCTCCCCCCATATGCAGCCAGTTTCTCCCCCAATAATACAGCCAGTTTCTCCCCCAATAATACAGCCAGTTTCTCCCCCATAATACAGCCAGTTTCTCCCCCATATGTAGCCAGTTTCTCCCCCATATGCAGCCAGTTTCTCCCCCAATAATACAGCCAGTTTCTCCCCCATAATACAGCCAGTTTCTCCCCCATATGCAGACAGTTTCTCCCCCATATGCAGCCAGTTTCTCCCCCATATACAGCCAGTTTCTCCCCCATATGCAGCCAGTTTCTCCCCCATAATACAGCCAGTTTCTCCCCCATATGCAGCCAGTTTCTCCCCCAATAATACAGCCAGTTTCTCCCCCATAATACAGCCAGTTTCTCCCCCATATGCAGCAGTTTCTCCCCCATATGCAGCCAGTTTCTCCCCCATATACAGCCAGTTTCTCCCCCATAATACAGCCAGTTTCTCCCCCATAATACAGCCAGTTTCTCCCCCATATGCAGCCAGTTTCTCCCCCATAATACAGCCAGTTTCTCCCCCATATGCAGCCAGTTTCTCCCCCATATGCAGCCAGTTTCTCCTCCATATGCAGCCAGTTTCTCTCCCATAATACAGCCAGTTTCTCCCCCATATGCAGCCAGTTTCTCCCCCATATGCAGCCAGTTTCTCCCCCATATGCAGCCAGTTTCTCCCCCATATGCAGCCAGTTTCTCCCCCAAATGCAGCCAGTTTCTCCCCCATATGCAGCCAGTTTCTCCCCCATATGCAGCCAGTTTCTCCCCCGATAATACAGCCAGTTTCTCCCCCAATAATACAGCCAGTTTGTCCCCCAAATGCAGCCAGTTTCTCCCCCATATGCAGCCAGTTTCTCCCCCATATGCAGCCAGTTTCTCCCCCAATAATACAGCCAGTTTCTCCCCCAATAATACAGCCAGTTTCTCCCCCATATGCAGCCAGTTTCTCCCCCATATGCAGCCAGTTTGTCCTCATAATACAGCCAGTCCCCCCCCCCCCAGCCTTGCACTTACCTTCCTCGAGTCAGCGCCGTCCCTTCTTCCGTCCTCGATTTCTTCTCCCGCCCTTGATGTCACTTCAGCCAATCAGGTTACCGGTAACCAGACCCGGTGAACCTGATTGGCCAGGGAACGCACCCCCGTGCGTCCTCTTATTAGATATTTAGAAGCCGATTACAGCCCTCAGGCTGTAGTCGGGAAGCCTATCAGAGCCTGCTGGCTCTGATAGGCACTTCTAAAGACCAACCAGACGCTGTGATTCAGATGGCCGGCGCTCAAGGGGCCGGCCATATGAATAGTGGGCGGCAGCAATACATAGGTTCATGTAATGCATGAACCTATGTATTGTTGTGGTGAGTGACGGGCCGGGCGCAGAAGCGAGCGGTAGCGGCGCTTCTGCGCCCACTATGGTCGCGCCGCCATGTGTAAAAAAAAGACATTTAAAAAAAAAATAAAAAACTCTTAAAGGGCCCGTTTTATTTTTTTTGGTGACCACAGGAGGGGGGGTGGCGCCCGGCCCCCCCTATGGACAGGCCGCCACTGGGTACAGCACAGTGTACCTTTGGCTTTTCTGCACTTTGCAGTAGACTTTTATTATATTCTGCAGGTTTGGTGCACTTTCAGAAAGCTCACCAAACCTGCAGGTAATACCAGAGGGTCTATGGCTCAGTGCAAGTAACCTGCAGGTTCGCAGCTCTTCATCTGCAGATTAGTTTGAAAGCAGCCTAGTAACCACTGCAGAACAGATATGCCCATATGTACACTGTGATTTTAGTAATAAACTGACCTTTAATAACAGTATTCTATTCCATCCCAGAGCAGGAACTCGCGGGTCACATCAGAGGGCTCCGCGGGCCACCTGTGGCCCCCGGACCACTGGTTGGGCACCCCTGTTTTACAGCATATTAAAAGCTTAAAATGTTAGATGATTAAAGCTATATGGATAAAAGCAGATAGATACATAGGTTCAATTTGGTATTCATATCCCTAAACTGAAAACCATGTGCAATTATGGGACTTTATGAAACTAAAACATAATACATAAATTAAAAACTTTATTTTATTACAGTGTATTAAAATCTATCAAAACACGGACCTTTCAAATCATTGGGTTGTCCTTAAAGCTCATACATGATATTAAACAAGATGTAATTTTGTGTAACCATCAATACATATGTAGTGAGGAACAAATGTGTCGGCTTTGATTCTAAGGGCATTTAGCAAACTAATCATGAAGTTCAAAATTGCAAACCTAAATCTGAACATCATTGAAGTCTATAGGCATCATGAAAATCAGTTCTGGCAATCTGAAAAACTAATAGGAAGGGGATAGTCAAAGGATATAAGGAGCTGGGTACTGCCATAGGAATTGTGTACCAAAAAAATAAAAATACTGTACAGATAGGAGAGGGTCCAACTTTTTATGCAACTTGAAAAGCAACATGGAAAAAAACACCAATCCTTTCAATTATATGCTTAAAAAATTCCTTTAAAGTGGTTGTAAACCTGAGTCATGGAATCTGTGCAAAGCACATACAGTATCTCAAATAATAACAATGTAAAATAGTGAGTGTACAGCTTGTATAACAGTGTACATTTGCTGTCCCCTCAAAATAACTCAACACACAGCCATTAAAGTCTAAACAGCTAGCAACAAAAGTGAGTACACCTCTAAGTGAAAATGTCCAAATTGGGCCCAAAGAGTCCTCTTCCACTTCTCCATGATGACATCACGGAGCTGGTGGAATTTTAGAGACCTTGCGCCTCCAAATTGTCCAAATTGGGCCCAATGGAGCCAATCGTGGATGTAGACCAGTTGGATGGCAGGTAATAAAGGTAAAAATTTGAGAAGGCTAGGTCTGCTAGATGCAGTGGTAATTTTAGGACTTCCAATGCTATTCTGGGACTGTCGGTGCCAAAGAAATGCCGTACAAATCGTATCAATTTGTTTTAAAATTGCCATTGATATCCTACACAGGAAGAGTTAGCCAGGGCATAGAGTAGTTTATGCATATTGACTCTGCCCATAAGATCCAACTGGAGGTTTATTCATTGAGTGGTCTGCTGTTTCAATTGGGAAATAAAAGGACATACATTATTCGTAATGTAAGAACTTAAAGGTAGTTGCATTACGATTCAGAGATACCTAAAGGAGTGCATGACCTGGAGTTGGGAGGTTGGAGGGATCAGCTGCACAGTCGGCTGATGCAGTTTTTATCTTTAAATAAACATTAGAGTGTATTATTTTGCAGAGACAATAGCCACAAATATTTTTGAGTGCTGGAGCACTGGAATAGGCTTCAAAATTGAAGATACTGAACATCATTTACCCTGCAGCAAACATTTCAAATTTTGCAGCTGAGGCCCAGCTGTGTATATATTATGTGTGGCACTTACAGTGCTAGAATACTAGAATATGGCAGAGGAGCCACAGGAATTGGTATTGCTGGCAGGTCAGCAGAGGTGGCAGTTGTTGGTAATGGTAGTCCAAGATAGGTGGCAGGGGCTGGTAATGCTGGCAGAGCAGGAGAAGTGGTAGGAGTTGGTAATGGTGGTAGTCCAACAGGGATGGGAGAAGCCAGTAATGGTGGCAGACCAAGAGAGGTGGCAAAAGCTGGTAATGGTGGCAGCAGTAGGCCAGGAGAGGTGGCAGGAGCTGATAATGGTGGCAGTCCAGGAAAGGTGGCAGGAGTTGGTAATGATGGTAGGACAGGAGGAGCAGTTGGAACTGGTAACTGCAGGCCAGGAGAGGTAGAAGGAGCTGGTAAAGGAGGCAGGCCAGCAGAGGTGGCATGAGCTGGTAATGGTGGCAGGCCTACAGAAGTGACATGAACTGGTAATGGTGGCAGTAGCTGGTAATGGTGTAAGTTACCAATTTTTTGGGGGACTGGATTACTGTCAGGAAAGGCTGGCTAGAGGAAGGAATGTTCCCCGCAGATTAACTCCTGCTCCCCGAACTTGTGTCAAGGAAGCTGCGTTGGCGTAGGTTAGCGCATGCGCATCGGCGCATCAGCGCATCAGCGTGCACGGCTCATCGGCGCATCAGCGTGCACGGCACATCGGCGCATCAACGTGCACGGCGCACCATGTGATCCATGAAGTGCCTATTTAAACCGGATCAGTGCACAGACCCGGTGCTGCCTTGTCTACAGCGTTCCCGTGAGACTCCTGTTTCCTGCAACCTGCATCTGATTCCTGTTACTTACCCGGCCTGCTCTGACTACTCCTGCTCTCCGCCTGCATCGACCCCGGCCTGAACCTTGACTATTCTCCAGCCTCTGAACCTGTACCTCATCTGACTGTCCTGTGTATGACCCGGCTTGCCTGACCCTGCTCCTGCCTCTGCCTTCCAGTCTGTGGAGTTCTGGTACCGTTGACCTGCATCTCTTGCATTCTGTCATCCACTGTCATCTGGCACGCCATTCAACTGGAAGCCCAGCAGATAGCACGACTACCGGCCCTCTGCACTCCTGCACCACCTGTTTGCTCTATCAGGAGTCCCGAGTCAGAGGAGTAAGAGAAGCTCCCTCTGCTAATCAGGCTCATCCCACCAGGTACGTAACAATTACAAGGAAAAATTTAGTCGGCAGCATCAACTGCAGTGGTTTTGTAATCATTGCTGATCCAGGACTGGTTAATTTTTTAAGAAAGTGAGTTAGTCTATACTGTCACTGTCAGGGGACTAACTGGAGAAGAACTGGCACTTTTGCCAATACCCACTGCCCAGCATGGCCGCACTGTGTGTGTGCCCCCGTGCACACTGGCACATGTGTGTGCGTGTTGACGGGAACTGATGCATGCATGTGCGCGGTGGCCTGAGAAGGGCACCATAGGTTCTGGCACCTATTGGCCATTAAAAGGACAGCAGCCCTACTCACTAGCTGCTGGATGATGGTCAGCTCCCCCTGTGTATGCTGTTATTAGATTTCCTGTTACGTACTCGGCTTGCCTTTGACCTGTCCTGTCTCCACTCCTGGCTCTGACCCCTGGCTTGTTCTACTGATGCTGCTGGCTGCTTACCTTTGTATGACTTTGGCTTGTTCCTGATCCTGCCTCTGCTCCTAAATGACATTTTGTTCATGACTCTTGGCCTGGCTTCCTGTCTTGCCCTGCTGTCAAGATTCGCCTGCTACTTCTGGGAGACACCTGCCCTGCAGACAATCCTGCTCCATCCTGCCCACATCAGGTGGTCATCATCTCAGCTCTCCTGGCTACCGCAGCTGGCAACCCGTGCTTCTTTGGGCACAGCACCTCCTGTCTTCACCTTCAGGGATGCCTCCGACCAGGTAAGCAACACTCACAAAACCACCTGTGCTAAAGGCCTTCTAAGACAGCACACTGGGCTTCAGGGCAACACATAAGCTCCACTATATACAATGTAAGCTCCAGCTAGTGGACCAGCCCGGACACCCAATAGCCCAAAAGGTTCTTACTTCGAAAAGTGTCCACATCAGCTCTAAACAATACGTAGTCTGCTATAATATTGTTTAGGCACTGATTGTGACTATTGCCTGCAGATGAGTCTCTCCACTGTGATTGGAAAAGTGATCTAAAAGCATGGCTGAGGCAGCCATCATCACCACTTCTTCTCTATTCAGTGATCTGTGTAACGTTGGGCATAAGAAGAGATCCTGCAAATATATGGAAATATGGTCAAGGGCGTTCCTCCATGGGGTTTCTTGTAAGTGCCACATGTTTTGCTCTCTCTGGGATGGTAGCACAAGATCTGCCATTTTCCACTTGTGTCAGGGATTCAAAATAGAGACCCAAAATCCTGGGTTCCTTCTGCAGGCATTTCAGCATGAATGAGTCCATTCGCTACAATTGAGGACAACAGTGTCCTTAGCACACCCATGTACAACTTCCTGGGTTTGGGAAGGGTGAGACATTTTCATGGAAGCCTGCCTCATTTCCTCCTCCCTGTCAGCATGCCAACTTTCCTCCATACTCTTTCTCCGCCCCCTGCTGCCTCTGCCACACAGGGGTGAAGGCAGTAGACACAATTGTAGTGGAATGGTGATAAGATGTTGCCCATATCCTGAATTAGGTGCCATTGACATGGTGAAAATAACCCTAGCTTCCTAGAGCCTATTCTCTTCATGTACTCACAGATACTCGTTGATGACCTGCTGCTGCTGGTGCAGCCAGGGCCGATCCTAGGGTCACATGCGCCTGGGTGCAGAAATATTTCTGGCGCCCCTATAAGGGCGTGGTCACCTTACTAACTCCTCCCCCTTTACAAATGTTTCTATGGCAAGGACTCAAACACAGAGATGCTCCCCTAATGAGTCATTTTTACCCTGGGATCCTCCCACGATCTCCTAACAATAAACAAAATACAGGAAGAGAAGCAGAGTACTCTAATTGGACCTGCAGGGGGGTATCTCTAATGGACACAGAGAGGGCCTCTGTTAGAGAGTTTGTTTAGAAAGAGCCCCCAGACATACTACAGGAGATGGTCAGAGACTGCAGACATACTACAGGAGATTTTCAGAGACTGCAGACATACTACAGGAGATTGTCAGAGACTGCAGACATGGTAAAAGAGATCAATGCAGCCTCACCAGTGCCCATCAAATGCAGCTCATCAGTGCCCACCAATTGCAGCCTACCATTGCTCACCAACTGTAGCCTACCAGTGCCCACCAAATGCAGCCTACCAGTGCCCACCAAATACAGCCTTATTAGTGCCTACAAAATGCAGCCTACTAGTGGCCTACAAAATGCAGCCTACTAGTGCCCACAAAATTCAACCTACTAGTGCCCACAAAATTCAGCCTACTAGTGCCCACAAAATGCAGCCTACTAGTGCCCACAAAATGCAGCCTACCATTGCCCACCAAATGCAGACTCATCAGTTCCCACCAAATGCAGACTCATCAGTGCCCACCAAATGCAGACTCATCAGTGCCCATCAAAATGCAGCCTACTAGTGCCCACAAAATGCAGCCTACTAGTGCCCACAAAATGCAGCCTACTAGTGCCCACAAAATGCAGCCTACTAGTGCCCACAAAATGCAGCCTACTAGTGCCCACAAAATGCAGCCTACCATTGCCCACCAAATGCAGACTCATCAGTTCCCACCAAATGCAGACTCATCAGTGCCCACCAAATGCAGACTCATCAGTGCCCATCAAAATGCAGCCTCACTGTGCCCATCAAAACGCAGCCTCACTGTGCCCATTAATTAGCATCACTGTGCCCATCATAAAGAAGCCTCACTGTGCCCATCATGAAGCATCCACTGTGCCTATTAATCAGCATCACTGTGCCCCTCCGAAAGCGTCAGTGTGCCCATAAAAATGCAGCCACTGTGCCCATTAATCAGTGTCACTGTGCCCATTGGAAGAGGAGGAGGAGGGGGAGAGAGGAGGAGGAGGAGAGAAGAGAAGAGAAGAGAGGGAGAGGAGGAGAAAAGAAGAGAGGGAGAGGAGGAGAAGAGAAGAGAGGGAGAGGGGGAGAAGAGATAAGAGGGAGAGGGGGGAGAAGAGAAGAGAAGAGAGGGAGAGGAAGAGTAGAGAGGGAGAGGAAGAGAAGAGAAGAGAGGGAGAGGAAGAGAAGAGAAGAGAGGAAGAGAAGAGAGGAGAGGGAGAGGAAGAGAAGAGAAGAGAGGGAGAGGAAGAGATAAGAGGGAGAGGGGGAGAAGAGAAGAGAAGAGAGGGGAGAAGAGAGGGGGAGAAGAGAAGAGGGGAGAGAGAAGAGAGGGAGAGAGAAGAAGAGGAGCGGAAGAGAAGAGAAGAGGAAGAGAGAGAGGAAGAGATGAGAAGAGAGGGAGAGGAGGAGGAAGAGAGGAGAGGAAGAGAAGAGAGGAAGAGAAGAGAGGGAGAGGAGGAGGAAGAGAAGAGAGGGGGAGGAAGAGAAGAGAAGAGAGGGGGGAG